>PVLD010007509.1:0-90987 GCA_004027595.1 Dinomys branickii | reverse complement strand
TAGGATGTGTACTGGCTGCTCTGGCTCCACCTTGCCTCCAGGTGCTGATTAGGAAGGTTGCTGCAGAGTGGGGACTCCTGGCTGTTGCAACCTCTCATCCTCACACTGGATTTGACCACAGTTCCCAACCACCATTGCCTCTTTTCCTGGCTGCGCCCTCTCCTCTCCAGACCTGGACCAGCTCTTGGAACTCCGCTCTTCCCTGGCCGAGTCGGGAGGCTTCCATGAGCGTGGGTCTCCGAAGCTGAAGCTGCGATTGCTGGAATGAGGGCTTGGGCCAAGAGTGTGTTTGAAGCAGTGGCTTCCTCTTTCTCCATCTCTTCTCCCTCCGACTGTGCCGCGGCGGCCCTCCGATCCTTTCCTCCAGGAGAGGTTCTGCTCGGTCTTTCCTAGGGCTTCAGTTCCCATTTCAGATCCTTCTTGGGTTCAGGGTACACACCTCTCTCCTTTCTGTCTTCATATTGTTATATTCCATTGTCTGGGTGGTAATCCTCTGGGAGGTTCTCTCTCTGCTGCCTACCCGGTCGCCATCTTCCCGGAAGTCCCTCCCTAGAATTGTTGATGTCAGTGAGCACCTATTGGGAGAGATTTTTAAATGGTGTCAGTTTGTTTCTATATCAGAGGATGGACACAGATTCATTTTAGAACTTTCATTATTTAGTTAAAAGGTTATGTGGGCTGGGGATATAGCTCAGTGGAATAAGCGCCTGCCTAGCAAGCGCAAGGTCCTGAGTTCAATCCCCAGTACCGCCAAAAATAAATAAATAAATAAATAAATGAAAATAAATTGTCCTTATAAAAGGTTATGTGGACTCAGGAGAATATCAGATAAGTAGACACTTGTCTTGAGTGGAAAGCAGCATAAAAACTTTCTAAAGGGTCAGCGAGGCCTGCCCCTCTCTGAAACCAACTGATGAAAAAGCTGGTTCCCAGGGAGAAGGGGAATAAACTTGTCTCACAATTCAGGAGCCCCTCGGGAGACTGAGGCAGGAAAACGCATTGGGATGGACGAAGGATCACTGACAGGAAAGAACACCAACAGGATCATGGGAAACTGTTGGGAAGTCTGAGCGGGGGACCCGGGCTGTGGGGGTGTCTGTGTGCAGGGAGAGGGCAGGGAGTTTGATGAGAGTTCCTAGGAGGACATACTGTACCTGGAGGTCAAAGGGTGGATGCCCACAAGTAAAAACTTAACTGCGTTGCACTGTGTCGGGTAAAAGTTGCTCAAGTGTAAGTACCTGGCCCAAGGCAGACAAGCCATGAACTAGTTAAGTCAACTAGAGCAGTGGCTGCCAAGAAGTGAGCTATCACTCAAATTATGCTTTTTTTTTGAGACTATCTCAGTATTTAGTTCAGGCTGGGCTTGAACTCACTCTGGGGGCAGACTGGCCTCAAACTGATGCCAATCCTTCTGCCTCAGCCTCCCGAGTGCTGGGATTACAGGTTTGCACCACCAAATCTATGCTCTTTAATATTTAACTCAGGTATGTAGAAAATGAAACAGGGTAAAATCGGAAGCTTCCTACATTATTGGTGTGATGTAAAATAGTGCTGCCACTTTGGAAAATAGTCTGGCAGCTCCTCAAAAGGTTAAACACAGAGTTATTGTATGATCCAGTAATTCCACTGCTAGCTGCATACCCCAGCAAAAAGAAAGCATGTTTATACAACAAATGTACATAAATGTTCCTAGCAGCGCTATTCACCACAGCCAAAAGGGTGAAACTGTGCAAATGTCCATCAACTGTGAATAGATAAATAATATGTAGTAAATCCATATAATAGATGTTATTCAGTAATAAAAGGGAATGCAGTACTATACGTGTTACATCGTACATGAACTTTGAAAACATTAAGTAAGCCGGGAGTGGTGGCACACACCTGTAATCCCAGCACTTGGGAGGCTGAGGCAGGAGGATTGTTGTAAGTTTGAGACCAGCCTGGGCTACAAAGTGAGCTCAAGGCCAGCCTGAACTGCATAGTGAGACCCTGTCTCAAAAAAAAAAAAAAAAAGAAAGAAAAGAAAACATTAATTGAGAGAAGCCCAATCACAAAAGACCAGCTATTTGCCAGGTGTGGTGGCACAGGCCTGTAATCCCAGCACTTGGGAGGCTGAGGTGGGAGAATTGCCGCAAGTTCAAGGCCACCCTGGGCTACACAGTGGGTTCAAGCCCAGTCTGAGCTACACCAAGAGACCCTGACTCAAAAAAAAAAAAAAAGGCCAGCTCTTATGTGATTCAGTTTATATGAAATATCCAGAATAGCCAAATGTGTTGAGTCAAGAAGTAGATTAGTTGTTGCCTAGAGGTTGGGGTGTGGGGAGGGCACGGTGGGGGGTTGGGAAGAAAAGCTAACATTTCTTTGTGGGGATGAAAATGTTCTAACACTGTAATGGTTTCCCAATCTACAAGTGTACTAAGCACCACTGAGTCATATACTTTAAATAGGTTACTTGTATGGCAGATGACTTATTTCTTAATAAAACTGACATTTCAAAAAGAAAAGATATATAAAGGATGAGACAGTGGATAGTGGTAGCCAGGTGTGGTGGCACACGCCTGTAATCCCAGCACTCGGGAGGCTGAGGCAGGAGGATGGTTGCAAGTTTGAGACCAGCCTGGGCTGCAAAATGAGCTCAAGGCCAGCCTGAATTGCATAGAGAGGCCTTGTCTTAAAAGAGACAAAAAAAAAAAAAAAAAAAAAAGAGACAGGGGATAGTGTGAAGTAATAAAGAGAGACCAGGGCTGAGGGTGAAGCTCAGTGGCCGCCAGTGCTGTTAGTACCATCTCTAGAGATTCTTCTATAATCTTCTAGAACATTCTGCCACACACGGCTGCAAGCAGGTTGAAGCACATCTGTGTCCGCCAGAACAGAAGAAACCAACCTCAACAAGCTTCTAAATTAAGAGCTAATGCCACTAAAAAACAAATCAAACAAAAACCAAACAATGAACGCCACTATTCACCATAGTCCCCTGCCACAGTAGTGATCTAAAGCCAAGCCGCTCCTAGAATCTGTAGTTCATAAAGAGCCACAGGAAAGACTTTACTGGCGCTTGTCCTACTGCTAATGCCCATGGATGGATTCCAACTTCGTCCTTTCTGCCAGGAGTTTGTGCAGGCGTGGGTACTATGACATTGTCACCCCGCACATCTGAGGCTCTGTGGGGTGGAGCATGTATGTCCAAGAGCAGCAACTGGTCCTTACATCCACTCTGGCTAGCCCAACCCGAGCACCGTGGATTGAATTTGATTATGTTTTATTTAGAAATATGTGTAGAGGGGCATCTGTTTGTTCCTTAACTTTGCCATTAGATTGGCTTCTCTCTTTTCTTTTTTGTCTTTTTGAGACAGGGTCTTGCTATGCAGTTCAGCCTGGCCTTGAGCTCATTTTGTAGCCCAGGCTGGTCTCAAACTTGGAACGATCCTTCTGCCTCAGCCTCCTGAGTGCTGGGATTATAGGCGTGCACCACCACACCCACTTTTAGGCTGGGTCACCTTCACTGTCACCTTCCTGTACGCATGATAAAGGGGGGCCCTCAAAGGTGACAACCACGCTAGATGAATGCATTAAGAATCAGTGTTCTTTAGCGCCACATTTCTCTATTTCTTTGTGCTTACCAAAAACAGGTTCCAGCTCCCCAAGCCACGCTGCTTCCCGGTCTCCATTTGCGAAGTTTGTCTCCCTCAAAGTCTCATCTTGGGGCAGTCAGAATGGCCAGTGGCAAGCTGGGTGCTCCCCTCCTGGCACCGCGGGCCCTGGTTCTTGTGTCCTAATCATCAGTGGAGGGAGAGAAGCAGGGCTTGAGGGAGAGTTGGAGGCTCATTCTTGGCGACCCAGAGCCTGCCTGCCTGCGGCTGTGCCTCACTTATCTCGGGCCCCTCAGGGCCTACTCGAGTGTTTCCTGGGCTCCAGGGCCCAGAGATCATTGCAATAAGCCCCACTGTTTGAGGTCCCTTAAAGGCACTTTCTTTGGCCCTGTTCCTTTTTTTTTTCTTTTCTCTCCTGGTCTTTTTGAGACAGGGTTTCCACGATGCAGTTCAGGCTGACCTCAAACTAACACATTAATCCTCCTGCCTCAGCCTCCCAAGTCCTGGGATTACAGGCACGCTCCACCACGGCCGGCTGTCCCTGTTTCTTGCAACCACAAAAACCCTGCCTGGGCCATATGTAAAAAGATGTCATCTATACCTGAACGAGGAGATTGCCGAGGTGAGTGTGAAGGTAAAGAGAGAAGAATGTGATATGTGACTGCTCTTCACCTGGCCCCTGCCTGGGTGACAGCTTGGTTGGAAACAGAAGGACCAACCCAGGGGATTTCTTTCTTCTCACTGGGTAGCATGAAGGAACAGCGGTAGCAACAGTACTCTCAGTAACGATCGGCTTGGGCAAGTTGTCTTCAGGATTAAATGTGTTACTTCCTGTAGCGTTAAGGACGGTTAGTCATCAAAAGCAATTAACTATGGGAGAAATCAGAGCTCCCAGAGGTTGAGAACGGCCTAAGGTCACAGGTTACTGGGTGAGAAAACCGAGATTGGTAATTTAGACTCCAGAGCCACCTGAAACATCCATGATGAACAACGCAGGTCAGTCAGAGAAGATATGTTGTCTGAATAGACTTTTGTTTAAATTAGGGGGTCCTGGCACTCTGCCAGGCTGAGGCAGGAGGACGGCAAGTTCAAGCTCAGCCTGAGGAATTTACCAATTTAGTAGACCCTGCCTCAAAATAAAAAAACAACAAAGGGCTTGGGTTGTTCCTCAGTCCCCAGTAGCGCACACACACACACACACACACACACACACACACACACACGCGCATGCACACAAAAGGACAGGGTGGGTACCGAGGGGCAGGGAGTAAGGACTCAAAACTCCCAATGAGGAGCTGTTCACAACATCTGAAAGACAGGGGCAAGCCTGGGGGGGGGATAAAAAAGGGGTTCAGAAAGATGGAGAAAACAGCAGAACCCCACTCTTCCTCGCTCTGGTTTCCACTCACTGCTCCCCTGTCCCACCCCAGGATGGGTGTCAGAGCCTAAGAAGCCCAAGTTACACCGGCCCTCAGCGTTGCCACTCGCAGGGCTGGAGGGACAAACAGGAGGGAGTAGAGACGGAATTAAGTATTTACAGAACAGTGGGACTTGGGACTTGCTGACTGGGAGCCCCATGGCCAAATCTGACCTGCAGATGGGTTTTGTTGAGCCTGCCTGATTTTAAAGACGTTTAAAAATATTTTAGAATGGAGAAACTTCATGGGAACAGATTTGTGATCTTTCTTGAGAGTTGGGAATCTTTTGAAACACTGGGCAAATGTCCCCCTGGCTGTGACTGGGAGTCAGCCCTCTTTCCCCTATACGTGATAGCTGGGCCTATCGCTCCTCCCCCTGGCCACCCTCTGCACCTCTGAGACTCCACCCATGGAAGGGTCGTGCCGCTGGCAGCACTAACTCTGTACTGGTGGAGACTGAGGGAACCTCAGGATTTGAATTTGAGGTCCTTCGAGATATTAGATGCATGCCTGCTTTTCTGTGTGCCCTGTAGGAAACAGTAAATTTGGTGCTCAAGGGAAAGAGGGTACCAGAAACAGACTCACAGGTGACTGGGGTCTGGGTGAAGGAACTGGGGAACTGGTGAAAGGATATATTCCAGGTTCTCCAGAGAAACAGAAGTCTCTGTGTGTGTATTTTTAAAAGAGATGGCTGGATGTGGTGGCACTTGTCTGTAATCCTAGTGCTTGGGAGGCTGAGGCAGGAGGATCCCTTTGAGTTCAAGGCCAACCTAGGGTACATAGTGAGTTCAAGTCCAGTATGAACTACACAGCAAGACTCTGTCTCAACAAATAAAGAAATAAATATTAAGGAATTGGTTCACATGACTGTGGGGCTGGTAAGTTGGAAATCTATAGAGCAATTCAATAGACTAGAAACTCAGGCAGGAGATAATGCTGCAGTCATGAAACATTTTTTTCACCTCCAGAACATCGGTTTTTGTTTTTAAAGTCTTCAGCTGATTGGATAAGGACAGCAGATACATGAACATCACAGACACTGACATCGTTGCCTTTATTTAAAATCAACAGATGATACATGTGAACCACTTCTACAGAATACCTGAAAACAACATCCAGTGTTTGACTACACAGCTGGGTCATATTGCTTACTTAAACTGACACAAAGAGCTAACTAACCCTGACACAGTGGTAAGAGGGAGGGCGCTTGGCAGGACTCAGTGGTTAGCAGAGGACAAGGAAGAGGGTGACTCAGAGTCTGAGGGGAGGAGAACTGGAGGAATCATGTGATAACTGTACCACTGACCTCAAGGAGAGGTTTGCGGGGTGGAGGAGGGAGTGGATTGCAGGGGGTAGCGCAGGTCGTGGGAGGCTGAGTGGAGACTTAGCTGGCTCTTCCAAGATACTGGATCATAAAGGGAGTTAAACTGAGGAGTGAGGAGAAAGAAAGCGAAGAAAGAAGGCGGTTGAAAGAGATGAAATGAACAAACAGACGTGCTGGCAGTAGAATTTTCTTTAGGCTATAGAAAAGGAGAAATTCTTCCTCGGCAGTGGGCCTGAAGAGAGAGCACAGCCTCTACGTGACGAACCAGCTCATCAGAGCAAAGCTCTGGCTATCGCACTTGAGGCCTGGCGAAAGAATGTTCTAGAAACTTCTACAAGGGATGAGTTTTCCAGCACACCCTTCAGGCAGGCTTCTGGTTGCACCTGGAACTCTGGCCCTCTTTGTTCTAGGTTCCCATGTGCAAGGGCCTGGGGCTTCCTTGCCTCACATGAGATGCAGGGCGAGCACTGCGTCCAGCTTCCACTCCCTCCCTTTGGTCTTGCCCCCCCCCCGGCCCTGCTCAGCATCCTCCCCTGGACCCGAAACAGCTCTTGTTGGTCCCCTCTGACTTTTACTGGGCATTGCTGGACAACAGGCCAGCAGGGCAGGAAAGTAGGGACATAGCTCAGCATGTGACTGGAGGAATTTAATTTTTTATTGTTTAAAAGGCAACAGAATGTAACAGGGGAATGTAGGGCTTCTTTAGACTTTTATTGTGGATTGCTATTGTTTTTATTTTGAATTACGTATCGAGGGAGGCACCACAATTCTTTCCATGCATAGAGTCTCTGAGGGCTAAATCTGGTCCTGCCCTCACCCTCTACACTCAGAGGCAGGAGGATGTGGCAGGACAGGCGGAGAGAAGCAGGGAGAACAGCTCAGGAAGAGCACAGAAAATCACAAAAGATATGTGTGACTGCTGGAGTAGCTCGGGTGTGTGTGTGTGTGTGTGTGTGTGTGTGCACGTGCTATCTGAAAGTTCAAAACATGCTGGAACATGGAAAGAAAGGTATTTGCCCTAGTGACTAAGACATGTTCCAGCATTTTCCCACAGGCTCCTGCACATCCCAAAATAACTGCAGCCCTGGATCCTGGCCATTGGCATATGATTACATTTGTATAAGGTTACAGAGCAGCAGTCGGGCCACGCTGGCATGGGGGTGTACAGGAATCTGCAGCCCACGATGGAGCTCCCGGTCAGGGTTCCTGGCTGGGTGGGAAGGGAGAAATACAGAGGACAGACCACAGTAGTAACACATATGGACTTACCCAAATCCCCGGACCACTGGGAGATGCTTCCTTTCACAGATGCTGGAGAAAAGGCCCAAGGAGGGGAGACAACTTGCCCTACATTATATATCGGGGGATTATGAGGGGGAATAGGTGGGAGATCTGGCACTAAACTTATATGTCTTCATCCATGCATGTGCATGAAATAAAATATTTTTAATCGTGTGTGTGTGTGTGTGTGTGTGTGTGCGCGCGCGCGTGCACGCGCATTAGAAATCAAACACAAAATCTTGAACATACTAAGCATGGACTCCATCACTGAGCTAATTCCTCAAAAGGACTTTTAAGAGCCCTCTGGCCATCCTGGGTCCCCACTTACCCAGGTTTGGACACTGTGGCCCAAATTGGCCAAAGGGCTCTGGGAATTTGTGGAAAGTCTGAGAAGGCCCAAATGGGGAAGGATTCACCCTGTTCAGGGTGGACCAGATCTGGAAAGGAGGGCAGGAAGTGCAGACATCATTGGTGGAGATGAGCTAGAGAAGGGGAGACGCTTAGGTTAGAGGAGGAAAGAGGGGTACAACAGAAAGCCTGGCACCAAGCCCAGGGCTCCTGGTGTCGTGAACTGAGGCTACCTGTGGCTTTCAGGGTAGACTCCACTGCTTACGGATGCTCAGCTTACAACAGGTTACATCCATAAACTCATCGTTGTCGAAAATATTGTCAATCAAAAATGCACTGTCCCTCAACTACCAAACCTCCTTCCTCAGTAACCCAGCACCATGTGGGTGCCAGGTGTTTCCCCCATGATCACAGGGGGGTCTGGCAGCTACAGCTCCCTGCCACGGTCAAGCACCACAAGCAAGATGGGTACCACAGAGCCTCAGTCCAGGAGAAGATGAGAACCCGAAATCCTCTTTCACACCATCTGAAATAAAGTTGAAAAATCCTCAGTGGAAAGTTGGGACCACCTGTGGTAGCTCCAAGTACCTTGCTGCATCTGAAAAAATGAGAACACCATAGGATTTTGAAACAATGCTTTTTAAATGCTCTCTGAGCTTGGGACAGGTGAGAGGTTGTTCTCAAACTTCTGTGGTGCTTCAAGACCCTTTCCTCTTGACCACCACGCCTCACTGGCTACTATAGACTGTGCATGCCTTGTGGGCGTGGATTCAAACCCTTGTCTGCCCCGGCCTTTGCGGGAGAGCACGTCATTTCCTGTTCCCTCCCCTGTGAAGTGGAGATATTAGTAACAGCTAATTCTTGTCATCTGCCTAGTGCCACTTTCAGTTCTTTCCAAGTCTGAATCATTTTCTCCCCATTGAATGAATGAGGAGCCCAGGAAGGGAAAAGCTCCGTAAATTCTTTGTCTCAAGGGTGTCACACAGCAAAGCTGTGATTTGTGCCATTGTGACTCAAATCTGTGCTCTTAACTACAGTGCTGTGCAGGGGCCACCGGGCTTTTTAAATAAGTCGAAACCACATTCAGTAGGTTCTCACCTGGTACCTGAGAACTCCCCCAACTCCTAGAGGGGCCATGGCACTTACGCTGGTCAAGGGCTCACAGCCATCTCTGTCCCTGGTCCCCATGCAGGGCCCAGCCAAGGCCCCAACTCAAGCCACATAACCACTGTTCTGATGCCCATATTACATCTGCTCTGTCCCAATGCTCACGTTACAACTAACTGGGGTGAATGAAGGCATTTTATGTTAAAGAGCTACTTACGAGGGCTGGGGATTTAGCTCAGTGGCATAAGCACCTGTTTGGCAAGCCCAAGGTCCTGACTTCAATCCCTGGTACCTAGGTTCAGTGGCACACACCTGCCATCCCAGCCCTCCGGGAGGCTAATGCTGCAGGATCCCAAACTGGGCCAAGCTTGGGTAACTTAGTAACTCAGCAAGACTCTGTCTCAAAAAATTAAAAACAGCTGGGGGATGTAGCTCAGTGCTAACACCCTGGGCTTGGTCCCCTCACATACACACAAGCACTACTTACCATGTTTAGTGATAAAAATTCTACTAACCCAATTCAGTACCCACTCAAGTCTTACTGTTATTGGAGGTCCACTGAGAATAGATGCCCAAGTCTCAAAAAGAAGTGGTTATATTCTTTATCTTTGGTTCATTTTAAAAATAGTCCAATAGGTTTTTCCCATTCACATGTGAGTGTCTAGGATCAGTGGCATGTCGGCTTGTCTTCCCCAGATGAGTTCACTCAGGAATGATGCTGGCGGACTCCCATCAGAATGACTTCAGCCTTTCTCAGTGAGCTAAGAGTGGCAAGTACAGCGGTGTGTATTTTTGTGTGGCACCGTCAGGCACCAGGATTAAACTCAATACAGTCATGAGAAATTCAGCTTGGGGACTCTTAGCATTTCTTGCTCAGAGTTCTAAGGTCTCTGGCTTTCTTCTTTCAACTTTATTTGGCAAACAGTTTAAAAAACAAAAGCTGAAACAAAATCTAGTGTATTTCCACATTTGGGGCTGTGGTCCTTCCCAAGCTTTAATAGCACTAGCATAGGAATAATGATCTACCCAGAATGCACCTGGCCCCTAACCCCAGAGGCTTCTAGGAACCGTCAGGGAAGCTAAACCTGGTCCCAGTCTGACTTGGTGACTCAGAGGTGTCAGATAAAGATGACCCCAAAGCTCTTGGAGCACATTTCCAACCCCCAGTGACCTGGACTTCATGGACACTTTGGCAGTGGTGGGAACTGGCTTCCTCTGTGCACTTGTGAGCTGTCTCAGCCCCGCAGTGAGGCCTGAGGGTGGCTCCAAGCCAGGTAGGCAGAAATATCGCCTGGCTGGGGTAGGCGCAGGGGTGGTGTGGCAGGCACATTCCATTACCTGAGTCCCTAGGCCCAGCCCCAGGTTCCGGCTGTATCTGAGACAGACCAACTCATTATTTCAGGAACCTGGCAGATACAGACATTATGGCAGGGTTGTAAATTCATCCACCATTTATTTCTATTAAAGTCAAGGACAATCTTAATGTCACTGCTCTTTTCAAAGTTTTACAAATCACACACACACACACACACACACACACCACACAATGAGTTATATAATTACTTTATTTTTCCTCTTTTGCAAATATAACATTAAAGTCATCCAACATACACATACTATGGCTCCTTACACATCTTATTTTATCTAAATGTAGATATTTGAACTATGAGATGAAAGTCATCCCATTAAAACGGCAACATTTCTGAAAAATGCATTTCGTATTTATGTGATGGGAATTCGATGCTCCATCTGCCTCCCCTCCAGATTCCTTCAGTCCAGCACTATAGGAAGACAGTTCACAATCTTGGCTAACATGTGGTGCCCATGTGCAGAAAGGGCCCCCAACAATAAGCAATGGGGTTAAACTTTTGAAACAAGCAATTTCTTTATTTGTACAGAGTAAGAATACAGAAGAAAAGCATTACTTTCCTTTTAGCCCTTGCATTAGTATTTTGCCTCCACCCAAATTACTGTGTACCAAGTGGCTACAAATAATAAAAACCAACTGACTTAAAGTCCCTGAAAGGCATGCACTTAAAACTCCCTAAAGCACACAATCAGTTCCAAGTCTGATTTTTATTGAGTGTAGACTATGGCGCAGGGTTGCCGGTTGAGTCCGCTGTGCTGCTAGGGTTTGCAGCTGCTGCTGCTTTGGCTTCTGGCTGCTGGGCTTCGGTCTGAGGATCTTCGTTTCCGGCACTCTGCTTCCCTTTGTCTGCTGCCACGGTGCTCATCCCCATGATTTCTTGAAGGGGCTGATCGGTTTCAAGGTTGCTTGGCTGGAGTTCATAGACCTGGACTTGACCTGGGACATCAATTGCTTTCTGTTCGAGTTTTTCCAAGATGGTCTGAACCTTCCTGACACCATCTCTCCTGGCCTGACGCACATCAGCTCGTCCTTCAGGGTCCACAGAATCCAGGGCCAGGAGCTCTTTGGTCAAATACTCTTCAATCATCAGGTACTTTTTGTCAGTTTTCTTGCCTTCGAAGTTGTCTACAGCCTGCTCAAGCCCCTGCACCTTCTCCAGGATGGCTTCCACTTTCAGCACACCTGGGTGTTTTGGTGGGGCCTCAGCTGCTTCTGGTGTGGGGGCTGTAGTTTCTGTAGGAGCGGGGCTGGGGGTTGCCTTCTCTTCTGCGGGCACATTCTTTGTGGAAGCAGGCACGGCAGGAGGGGCGGGGCTGGGAGGAGGACACGGAATTGGAGCAGAAGGAATCTTTACTTCTACCTTCTCAGAGGGAGGGGGCGGCTTCTGGGAAACAGACTTAGACTCCGGCTCCTTGCGGATCACTTGAATCGGGATGTGTCCAGGAGGGAGATCTGGTCCAGCTGGGCCTGGCTTACTTTCTGGTTTGTTTTCTGGTTGGGTGACAGGAAGAGACTCTCGATGGGTCATGGGCTGAAAGAAAAATGAACACAAAGATACTTTTAAAATAACTGGCTGAAGGTCATGGGCAGTTATTTGTAGTTAGTACCAAAAAATTTTTTTAATTACCAGTATAAAATAATTTCAAAGTCCACCAACAAGCGAAATTAAAATACAGTATTAATCATGTATACAACCAAACCATTTTTTAAAACTTCCATCACCCTGGACTATTTGTAACTTCTCATGAATTCTCTGCAGAAGGTATTATTACAAGGGAGCGGGAGGAAAATATAGTTTTCAAAAGTGAAAATAGCAAAACCTTATGCTGACCGCTGAGCAAGATTTGTTCCAAGCAGAGTCCTGAGCGAATCTGACTCAGGATGCGAGCATAGAGCCACTGCCACAGGTCCTCTGTCCTTACTGTGTAAAGTCTTTTCCCTGTGGCGTGACCTTTTCATCTCCTGCTCCTGAAAACCAATGATCATTTTGAAACCTCTGACAGCCTTCTGGACTCATGGCTGTAATCCAATCTCAGCACTTCGGAGGCTGAGGCAGGAGGGCCATGAGTACAAGGTCAGCCTAGGCTAGAAGAATTGTGCGCATCTGTGCCGTAGCCCAGCACTCAGTCATGCTGCATCTCAAGGGTGACTTCTGATCTCTTTTTTTTTTGATACTGGGAATCGAATTCATGACCTCAGGCTTGCCAGGCAAGCACTTATGCCGCTGAGCTACATCCCCGGCCCAACACTGACTTCCGGCTTTGCAGTCTTTCACATGACTGGAGGCTGCAGCCATATTTTTAAAAAATGAACTATATTCGAAACAGGAATACCAACCAGGCTTGGTGGTGCACACCTGAAATCCCAGTGCTCAGGAGGATGAAGCAGGAGGATTGTTGTGAGCTCGAGACCAGCCTGAGCTACAAAGTGAGCTCAAGGCCAGTCTGAACTACATAGCGAGATCCTGCCTTAAAAAATCAAAACAATCCCCAAAACACAAAAACAAAAAATAAAACAGGAATACTGTGGCTCTTACAGTGTGAGTATCTCAAATCTCTTTTAAAAATCTCACCTGCCCCAGTTTCTTCAATTGAAAAATAGATTTGGGGTTTTACTATGTCTAAAGTGTCCCTAATTTATTTTTGTTTTTGTTTTTTTTTGGCGGTACTGGGGATTGAACTCAGAACCCTGCGCTTGCTAGGCAGGCGCTTATTCCACTGAGCTATATCCCCAGCCCCTAAAGTGTCCCTAATTTAAAATATTAGTCCCCGAAAGCTTCTAAGAATAGTCCTTTGAACACGCTACAAAAGGGAGGTCATGATGATCAGGTCAATGGAGATGAAAACATGATCAGATATTACTTTACTGATTATTATGGAAAACACATGCAAAAGACATGGCAAGGTCTCTTTACAAATGGGCGCTTCTCTTCTAGGGTTTATGGAACCCAGGTATGGACACGGTGCTGCGCAGCTGTCCAGACACCAGCAACCTCCTTTCCCTTCAAGTCCCTTTTGCCAAACTTTGTCCCTCAGCCCTCACCAACTAGCCACACACTCACCTTGGCTTTTAAAAGCCATGGAGGGCTGTGCAAGAAGTGACTTTAGAAACACACAGTGAGGGGGCCTAGGCCTGCGCTCTTCAGAAATGTCAAGGTCATGAAGGCAAAGGCTGACGAACTGTCCCAGGGACTAGACAGCGGGGACATCTGACTGAGGCATTCACAGTCCTGGACTAGACTTTGGGGTGGAGAAAACTGCTGTGAAGATTTGGAAATGGATGTACACTGGGGTGAAATTCTCTGGTGATAATTCTACCATGAGAATGTTACATTTCCTGAATCCAGTAGAACCCAATTGTGGTTCAGAATGTCTTTTTCCCATCCAAGTACTAACCAGGCCAGACCCTGCTTAGCTTCCAAGATCAGATAAGATTGGGCAGGTTCAGGGTGGTTTTCTTCTGATTTTCTTTTTTTTTTTTCCCTTGCAATTGAGAATTAAACCCAGAGTCTTCTTGCTGAGTTACCCCTGCAGCCTTTTTTTCTTTTCTTTTTTAAAATTTTGAGACAAAGTTTCGTTAAATTCCCCAGGCTGGGCTTGAACTTGCCATCTTCCTGCCTCAGTCTCCCAGAGTGCTGGGATTACAGGTGTGTGCCACCACACCCAGCTATGGATGTCTTTTTCTTATGAAAATACCTGAAAATATGTATTTAGGGGAAAGGGGCACGATGTTTGCAGCAAACCCTAAGATAGTGACTGTATGGCGGGGAACGACAATGCAAACGCAGCAAAATGTGAACAAACAGTAAATCTGGACAAAGGGCCTATCAGACTTTTTGTATAATTTTTTTCAGGTTATACCTATTTCCAAAGCAAAAAGCAAAAACAATTGTAAAATAAGATGGTTTTTTTTTTTTTTTTTTCTTTTTCAGGTCTCTGGATATGCAAGTGTCTGTAGGGAAAAGACACCCCACATTTGTTCATAGGTTTCTGGAGGGCAAAAACTAGGACTATGCTGGCATTTCAGGAAGTGCTTGGCCCACGCAGAGGCACAGAGATGGCAGCATGCAGAAGAGGCCCGCAGAGTGGAGAAGCAGCATGGCGAGGAGACAGGCTGCCCATACACTGGATGCCAGCTGCGGCCGGGCTGTGGAGGGCCCTGACAGGACGCGGCAGGCACAGAGGAACCTGGTCCCAGATGTGAGAGTGACAGCAGAAGGTCTGCTCAGCTGTTTCCTCAGCCACAGTGGAAAACAACCAGCAGGGCAGAAGCTACAGAAAGTATTGAGAGCTCATGGCCCTCATCCTGCATTTTTGTGGAAGACCAGCAATTCACAGAATCTCACTCTTTTCCAATTATACTTATGCTAACTCAGCGAAGCTGAAGGCGGAGCCCAGGGCGGGCGCACAGAGCTCTGACACTTCCCCGGCAGTCTGCCAACACCTCGAGTTCCGTACCTGAGGCCTGTCCGCCACGGTGTGCACACGGATGGGTGACGGGGGGTGCACCGGCGTGCCGCTTCTGGCCGGCGAGCCGTCCCGGCTGGCCGGGCCTCGGACTGGGGACATAAACGGTGACGTTGCCCGCCGGGGCTCCCAGTCTTCCCCTTGGATCTTGTGGTACACTGGCTGGTGGGTCTGGTATTCACCCTGCTGAGCGGGGTAGTGGGTCTTCTGGGCTTGGTGGAAGGAGGGCTGGGCTGCCGGCCGGGTGACATTCTGCTCGTGTATCACTGGGATGGGGATGTAGCCCCGGGGCAGCTGGTGACTGCTCAGGCTGCTCCTGCCAGAGGAGGGTAGGCTGGCAGTGGAGGACGAGGATGAACAGTCAGAGGCAGCTGGAGACTGGGACCTCTGCAAGAGACAAAGTGTAGAGGACACGGCCCATGAAGCTTTTCTGGCAATCCAGCCTTCTACTGTACACCTGCTCATGGCCCCACACTTCCCAACACCTCCCACCTGGAGAATGTTTCCACTTCCAAAGTGCAGTGTTAAGGGGCTGGGGCTGTATTTCAGTGGTAGAATGCATATCCTAGGTTCCACTGCTAGGACCAAAAGAGACTATTAAGACACAACTCTGGAGTAAAGACGACTGGGTTCAAATTCTTCGTGGCTCAGTAGCCTTCTCACCCTCATGTGAAATATGAGAAAAGAGTAACACCCCCACCCATGGGCTGTTGTGAATTCAGTAAAACGATCTGTGTGCATGCCTCAGCACGAGCCGGACACACAGGAAGCGCTTGGTTCATTGTGTCTGTTTTTCGCTACATGTCTTCTCATTCCCCTCCTTAAGGCTTTTTCTACCAATCTTTAGAGGACCAGCTGAGTAACTTCATTGAGAGCTGGGTCCCTTTGTACAGCCCAGGGCCAACAGCCAGGTGCTTTTCTCTTCTGGGCCCCCTCCCATTCACCTAGCAAATGAGAAGAGCTTTTCTCCAGTCCTTTCTAGCTTCTATTTCCCAAGATTGACGTGCCACTGATTTTTGCAGCAAAAACATGACAAATGTAGGTACCGCCTCTTTAAGGAAGGAAAAAATGCTTCTTATATCTCATGTTTAATCACAACTTTTCACCCCCAAGCAGGTTGTGAAGCTGAACAGATTTGGAACAGAGCTGAGAGGCAATCACGACTCTGGATTAGACAGGAAATGGAAATTTATGCTCAAGAGTAATGCCAGGGAGCAGGGTGGCATGATGTACAGACAGGAAAGTGAAGAGCACTTGTGCTCAGGAATCCTATTAGATCCACTGGTCCGCACATCTCAGCTAAGAGCCAGAGTTACAGCTATTCTTTTGCTATTACTGCACTCTATTAATGCAATGAATCTACAAGGCACCCTGAAGTGTTGGGCTTTGGGGATGAAAGCCTATCTTGCAACTGCTGCCTTCTTAATTCCCACGTGGGATTCCTTTTAAACTGTGGGGGACACTTTGTTTTCATTATTAACACAGCTCTGAGTAGTTTGTATTTATCCATGAGTATCATACTGCCCACAATACTAATACAGCTCTGTCTGAAACGAAGAGCCCAGCAGAAATAGGAAATAACACAATCAGGAGCCACGAGGTCAGGTTTCTGGTCCTAGCTCTGCTACTTCTACCTTTACGAATCTGAAACAAGCAGTTTATAGTTTACTCTCTTGGTTCGGTTCCTTAACTACAAAAAACAAGCCACGTGACTCCTGTGCAGGCCACCTGTGGGACACTGAGGGAAAACACGCCTGTGGAACAGTGAGGGACAATGTGGAGCTGTCCAGATGTCTTTGCAGGGGGACCTCTGGTGCTGCAGGGCAGGCCCAGACTCTGGTGTATCAGCTGGTGCTTGGCCCAGGGTGAGCAAGGCCTCGCCTTACCTCAGGTCCGTGGGAGGCTGGGGGCGGGGCTGCTGCAGCTGCCGCCACCTGGCTGCTCTGTTTATCTAGCTGGGTGGCTTCTGGCATAACACCACGCAGAGGTGACTGGGATCTCTGAGGAGCAGCTGCTGCCGCCTCAGTTCGGAATCGCTGTGCCCCAGGCTGGGCATAGGCACGGAAAGGGTGTGGCTGCCGGTCCTCAGAGCCTTCATGGAGGACAGGAATAGGAATGTAGCCTGGTCGGAGCTGAGGGTACACAGGACGGCCTTCTCTGGTGGGCAGCAACCTGGAGCCCTCCCGTGAAGGGCCATTGGCAGAGGATGCAGTTTCCTAAAATAAAATGTGGAGAAACGCAGACTGATTAGAAATGGGGAAGGAAATACCCCTAAAGAGGAAATAGTGGTGTTGAGTAGTATGACCACCCGGAGTGACTTGGATCCCCCAACCTAGGGCAGCTGAGCCCAGGGAGCCCAGTTACCGCACAGCCCCTGCTTCTGCCAAGCACCCTCTCTCCTACAGAGGCTGCTGTGGGGTGGGCAGTTTAAGACTTGGGGGCACCAGGAGGAACCATGGGGAGCTCAGGTATTTGTTGAGCACAAGGGAGGTCCCAATTCCCCAAACTGGTAAGGCAGGTTCTTTCCGGATGACAGGAGGGTATCAGTGTAAGTAGGAGAGCTGCTGGCCGTCCCCCAAACCTTCAGAGGCCTAGACCAAAGAGTGATCCCCCAGGAACAAGATTCAACTCCCAATACAGAATTACAGCAAGCTCCTCTACTTCCCAAAAGGCTTCAAGTTTCCCAATCAGAGTTTGTATCAGACCCAAACACAGAGCACAGTTTGGAAATCTTTACCGCAAAGTGAGAAGGGCGGGGCACTGCCTCCCCAGGAATACTGTTAGAACAAGCTGCAAGGGAGGGAGCTACACAGGAATGCAGAAGCATCACAGGAAGGAGCAAACCTCAGGGATTAATTGTGCTAGTGTTATCATGCCAACTGACAAGAGTTTGCCTGGCCAAACTCCTGAACAAACACGAGTTTGCTGGGCCCACCTGTGCACTTCCTTGTAAAATCCAGTTTTAGTAAAAGAGCTCTGCTAACTCAGGTTAGCCAGAACTTCTCTCCTCCCTATGGTATCTGATCATCCTGGGTATCTGATCAGGTTCCCTGTCTCAACTGCCCCCACCCCAGGGGATGTGTGAGCACCCTGGCCTGTCTGAAGCAAGAATCCTGTTAGGTCAGTTTAGCCAGAATCTCTCCTTCCCTTGCTGTTCCTTTCCTTTTAGTTGTTTCCCATCTCCTGACCCTCACTGCTGCTTGGCTACAAATCCCCCCCTGCCTGCGCTGTAGCGGGAGTTGAGCCCCACCTCCCTCCCACTGCAAGACCCCAGTGCAGCCTTTCCCACCACGCCTTAACAAGTAGCACAATATAATTTGTTTTCTTTAACACCACAAAGCCTAGTTGAGTGAGAAGCAGTTGGGGTTCCTCTCTTATGTCCTCCCATGAAGTTCTCCCTTCAGTGGCCTGGCTATTTTGGGACCCTTGAGAAGGCCAAGTTCCAAAATGTACCATAGGGAAAGATCTTATTTCAGACAACAAGGCCGGCCAGCAGCTCCCTGGGCAATGCCATCTCTCACCAGGGCTGTGTAACACAACCCCTCACCATCTCCTAAGCACAGAGGGTCCCTCCACAGAGGAGGGGAGCTAAGGATCTGGGCCGCATCTGCATATCTGAGTAGGTCAGTACTAAAGGGAGTGGGCCTTCCTCAAGAAGGCATCTCTCTACCCAGGTGTCGTAGTACATGCCTGTAATCCCAGCACTCGAGAGGCTGAGGCAGGGGATCTCCATGAGTTTGAGATCAGCCTGGGCTACATAGTGGGCTCTAGGCCAGCCTGAACTGCATAGCAGACCCTGTCTTTAAAAAAAAGAGGAAGCCTCTCTCTGAATGGCAAACAAATACCAAAGACTGAGAATCTATGAGACTTCAGGGTATTTTTGCTGCAAAATCAGTCACAAGGGCAGGCACCAAAGGCTGCTTTGCATTTTGAGTGAAGAGACCATTAATTCTGAGGTGCTGCTATTTATACACAGATGTGGGCACCAGGTGGCTGGCCCTGGAATTTAGCTCTTTTAGGCCCATCAACTGCCTCCCTCCTGCTGAACGCAGGAAAGGCAAGGGTGTCACTGTGTCCTTGGGGATGCTGCAGAGAGGCACTTGGCACTCTCAGATTAGAAGACCCACGTGCTCAGGGCAGCAGCATTATTTTCGTTTGCTTAACCCTCGGGTCACCCCTCTCAAGAGCAGGAGTGGATCCAGGCCTCACACTCAGAACCTAGGTCCTACTGTGAGGCAGGCAACAAAGGGTGCCAGCAAGGGCCAGGCGAGAAACCCTCTCCTGCTCAGTGTCAAGCCAGAACATTCCTCTGGGAAGTGTGCTCACTAACTGGGGCACCTTTCCTTCCAGCTGCGGTAGGGGCATGGCTGGTTCAGGAGCAGAATTCTCCTTCCAGCTGCAATCAGGAGCTTGCAGTCCTATAAAACTGTCCAAGCTGGCTGCCCAGGGCTCACTGCTTCTTCTAGCCATGTACAAAACTTCAGTCACTGCACCCATCTCAAGGCCGAGCAGCGAGCAAGCCTGGGCTCTCCAGTCCAACACCATGATTAGTAGCCCCAGCAGATGTGACCTCTGCACTGGGGGCTGATGGGATGGGTTTAGAATGCATAAAAGGCACAGGAAGCAAACTTACACAGCGGCAGAGGCTGCGGTATGAGGGAAACGCAGGGCTTTCCCAGGGCGCAGGTTAGCCCCACGGCACCCATCTTCGTTCTTGCCTCCACTAGTAACAGCTCTGTGAGCCTGGGTATCACTTCCTTTTCTGGAAACCAGAACAGGCAATGCCCACTCTGCAGAACCATGATACAGTTTTATAAAACACATTAGGAGGAGGGCCCAGCCCTCCCTAAAGAGGCACAGGAGTATGCTCTTCAGACTCGTATCAAAGAAACCAAAAGTGAAGGATAAGGAACCAGGGATTTAGCTCAGTGGTGCAGTCCCTGCTTGACAAAGGTGAGGTCCTGAGTGCTTCCCACTCCTTACAAAAAAGTGAAAGACCACAGTGATATGATAGTGATAGGTGGTGATAAATGGGTAAACACCTATGTAAAAATCTGTCCTCCCTGGAACCTGATACTGCCCACCCATACATACTACCTGCTTTTAACAGCGAAGACCTTCTTCCCATGGCCCTTGTTCCCAAACCTTGTCCCCTGCCAGGGCCTGCAATTCTCAGGCAAGCCAGTGAAGTGGCTCCCTGGGGAAAGTCCCGGGATTTGGAAGGCTATGGAGGGAATCCACATTTTATGCAACTTGGTGACTCTGTCCCACCACCTCAATTGAAAGAGAAAAGGAAAGAAAGGAGGAGGAATGAAATAAGGGAGGAAGACCCGGCCTGATCGGTGACCACGACGACGGAGGCCGTTTTCTAGAGCCAGTGTCCAACACTGGTCTTTCCAAAAGTGTCCTGTCCAGGTCAGAGGAGGAAAAAATGTCGTCACTGTGAGCAGGGTCAGTGTGGTCACTGTCAGAGCAGCAGCAGAAGACGAGGCTGGAGGCCCATGTCCTGTCCTGAGAGTTGCTGACCATCACAATGAGACACGCCTCGGCTAGATGGGAGGAGCTGACAGGGGGAAACTACGGCACATCAGCAAGGGAGGGACCAGAGCGGAGCAGAGACACAGGAGGGAAGGGCTGCAGGGAGCAAAGAACGGAGGCGGCTGGCAGAGCAGGGGAGGAAGGCAAGGGCAGGACTCAGCAGGACTCAGGTCTTGAACTTAGAACTGAAGGAAAAATCATGCCGGCAGTGGGCACAAGGTGGCTAGAAGAGGAGGGCAGGCTGGGGGCTGCTTTTCCTACAGTCCCGACATTGCGCTCCTGTGTGTGCATGAATAAAAAACGTGTCTGTGAACGTCACATCTGAAAGGAGTTCCAGGCCCCCTTCCACTCTGGGGTTTTGCCTTAGGTAAGCGACAGACCACACTGCTTCACAAAACAGGCACTTAACACTTGCACCTGAATGAATAATTTAAACCAAAAATGAAACTCCTGACCATAATAAGGTCTGTGCTGGGAATGCTGATACTTCTAAGGTTCCTACCTGTCATCACTAGAGTCTTACAGGAAACGCCTGTTTTTACTATGTCAAAAGCACCATCTGGCAGAGTCACATTGCCCACTCTATCTTCTATGGTGTTTTCATCGTATTCTGGTTTTTTAAAAATGTTGTTAAATGAAAAGAAAATGTGCAATATTTGTAATTGCCCTAGAACAGTGGTGGTGAACCTGTGGCACTCATGCCACAGCCAGCTGTTTATCACCACTGAAAGCTCTGAAAGGTTTGCCCTAGAATATGACTAAAATGTATTTGCTCAGTCCACTAGGAAGTGTTCTCAAATTCAAGCTCATGTATAGCGACAGCTTCTTGCTTACACCAGCATCTTTCAGATCAGAATCACTGCCTTCCCTCTCCAGACTTCAACAGGACCTAAGGAAGAGCTCTGTGAGATCACGCCACAGGGAGTGGGGCAAAGGCACAGCCACCAGGCAGGTGACTCCTGATCCCCACCTCAAGCTCAGCCTGCAGCCCCACTCATCACCCTTGCATTTGGGCAAAGACCTCAGGAAGACATTAAAGATCCAGTTAGGGAGTGAGAGCCCCAGAGCCTGACTTTCACTGCTTAGGACTCGAATTTATAAAATGAATTAGTAATTCTTCCCCCTTGTTTGCATATTGCATCTGCGATGTGTCTGAGGGCTCCAAACAACTCCATGTGTGAGATGGCCAGGAGGAAAAGCAGAAACAAATTACCCAAATTTGCCCTATTAAGAGTTAAGACTTTATTATCAAAGAAAGCCTGAGGTCAGATTCTGAGCCTGGGTCTTCCGTTGGGTTTGTCTGCCTAAGACCATACCTAAGCTTCACTGCTGACCTGTGACAAGTACATAGGCACAAAGGAAACAGCTAGGAGACCTGAAAGAAACTGTACTCGGTCCTACTTCCTGCTCTGCCCCAAAATGTGTTACCTAAGCAGCTTGCACCCCCTCCCTGGACCTTAGTTTTCTCACCTGTAAAATGCAGGAAAGGCCCAGAGATGTTCTACAAACCTGTGGTTCTCCATCTGTAGGGGGCAATGGAACATCCAGGAAACAACAAAACAGCAGATTCTAAGCACAGCCCAATCCAGTCTGATGTAATAGGTAGGGACATGAGGACTTTGAGAGATGGGCTCATCTTAGAAATTGCTGGATTTCAAGGCACCCAGAGTTTCATACACCACATGAAAGAGGCTGAACGCCACCCTCCAGCTGGCAGGCCTTGCAGTTAGTTAGTGCCTTAGGATCAGGACAGGGAGTGGAACTCTTGGGTTCCCTGCTAGGTATGCACCTATTGATACATAAGCTGGGAGCATTCACGAGACGGTGTAGGAAAAGGGCTAGCGTCAACCCATCCACAGTTGGCGCTCTGTACGCTGGTGGTCCTGGAAAACCCGAAAAGGCCATCGCGTCAGTATGCGCACGAACTACAGGTCCATCAGTGCAGTGCGCTTACTCCTAGGGCTGCCCCGTAGCACTTCTGACTGGATAGTCCTGGAGCCTTAAGTAGGACACGGATTCTCTTAACTGGGTTTTTAGGCCAGAAGAGCCTCCACCCAGGTCAGGTGTCGAGTTTTACTAACAACACTTCAAAACTTCTAAAACAAAGAAAAAACGAAGAAAAAAGATGAGGGAGAAAAGTAATCCTGGAGCTCCCCATGTAGCGAGGATCTAGATCAAAAGCAAGTGGCTTGGCTCACCTCTATCAGGCAGGGATGAACATGAAACTTCCATCTCATGTGTAGATCGAGTTGAACTTCAACCTCCTACCACAACTGTCTGTGTGGTAGGACAGGCCATATAAACGAATTAGCATTGTTAATGTCAATTTATATATAAATAAACAGCCATTTGTATCCCTATGACCAAACTAAATTCTTTCCATTCTTACTGGATTGTGAATTAGATCTTTCCCTCACCACTCTCTGCACTGCCTAGGGCATACAATCAACTGGACAAATTCTGAATAATAAGCATGGTCCACATTCCACTGAAGTCCATTTACAGCATCCCTCAAGGTCCTCATGTACCTACCTATTAAATCTTAAGTTTTGTCTTGGGACTCCAAGTAAGATAGAAGGTCTATGCTGGTCACAGACTCTGTGAGCCACTATGAGTCATAGCTGACTGGAAGCTTGCTCTGATAGGCCTGTCCAGTTATACATATTTTATCCTGGGATTGGTGAAATGGATGTCTCCGTATGTTTTTACTGGAGAAAATTTTTAGAAGATGAAACCATCATCACCTCTCTTTACAGCTGCGTCCAAATAGTAAGAATTTTCTGCTCCTGCAAGCTGTCACCCTAGACTCCAATCTCTCCCGGCTTTTACCAGCCAATGGCTTCATACCAGCCAATGGCCTCATACCAATCTCCTTTTTAAGATTCAGTCCCTCCAACTATACAAACCCTTACATCTTCTGGTAGTTTTTGAATGATTTCAGAGAGATAAGGCCTGAGAAGGTCTTCCTCAACTGCAAGCCACTCCCTGCCCTATAGAGTCCTGTTCCCTCATTCTGTAACTAATCACTGATGGGCCAGGCTTTCTCTAATAGCAGTTAGTTAAGCCTATTGTTTAGGAAGCCTCACTCCTCAGCAATTCTCACCAAGTTAGAGCTGGAAGTCTCTTTATCTGAGAGTCTTAAAAGCACTGCTTAGCAAGAATGCTATTGTTTCTGCAGAGAACCAACCTCAAAGCAACAGCTAAATAACCCACTCTAAGGACCCAGCCCCTTCTGGCTAACAGGGCAGGGCTTGCACACAGATAAGCCAACACCCCACTACACTAGCTGCAGCTCCCCCAAATGCATCCAGAGACCTAAGGGAGAGAGGCCAGGCTGGGTTGGGGCACAGGGAAGTCCACCAGGATGTAGAACATCTGCTGGCATCTCAACACTAGGGCCACAAGTGGTCCCCAAACTAAGTATGTCCACTCGCAGCTGCCGATATTTCTCTGGCTGCAGGGAGGGCTAGAGACTCAGAGCCAACCTTTGGCCTCTCCACTGGCCCCCACCCCTTGGAGCCTTCTTCAAGGATTTCATTTAGCAGATGTGGTAACAGGATGATGCCCAAGGTCACCCAGGAAGCTGATGCACAGCCAGGCTGAGAAGCCCATTGAGGGACACTCACCTCCTAAACTCATGACTCTAGGACATTCAACACTACCTATTTCCTCTTCAGAAAAATAAAAAGAACAAGGCCATCTGCTTTAAACAAACTAAAGCCAGGAGTCACAGATGGAAAAATACCTGAAACCTTCTCATGCCTTATTTCTCACGCCTTATTCAGACAGGAAGAAATCTCTGTCTGAATTCAGAGAGACCAGGAGGGGACCCACCTCCCCCCACTTCTGGTACCTTTTCATGGCATTCTAAAAGCTATGTCCCATACAAAAAGTGAGCATGCTGGTCATATGGACAGTCCATCTGTTGGATGGTAAGCATATGTTAGGTGTCAGTAGACATAATATACACTGCCAAAAGAAAAAATCCTCCAATTCATCACCAGTAGGTGCAGCAAGGGGAGATCCTTTCTGACCAGCAATGAGACCCTTGGGCAATTCCTGGGGTACTCTTCTCCCCGGCCTAAGCAGCTTCTCCAAGCATTCTTCCTACAAGAACCACATTTGTCAGCCTGTCTCAGGCAGAAGAACCTGGATGAGTAAACAGGCTCACGGAGGGCTGGCTGAAGTCCCAGAAAGCCCACCAGCCTTTTTTTGCACACTGCCCCCACGAGGGGCACTGGAAGCCCAGGGCAGCCTAAGGGTCATCTGGAACCAGTTAGGGAAATCACCTGAATTTGGTACAAGGGAAATAAGAAGAGATTTAGTTCTGAGAAACAAGGCTCCAGGTGTATCTGAGAACTGAAAGACCACGTCTGCCACTTTGGGCAGCCAACACCTAACTGCAAATACTCTCCTAACCTACAGAAGGCTATGAACATCTCCAGGGATTGTTCACACTCATCAGTTCACTTTGGACTAAATACCTTCCAAATGACATCTCCCTTCGGTTTCCCAGTCCTGCTCAGCAGGTACTACTGTCCACTGCACAGAAGGGAAGAATGAGGCTCGGGGAGAGTGAACAATTTACCTAAGGTTTCTAGAACCCGGGTTTGTCTGCTAGTAAGGCCAGGCATTTGACAATCCTTTCGCTACCCCTTTCCTGCGGCACCTGTGTACCGTGTGGTAACATTCACATGTGATTAATGTCTCCAAGCCCTTTCCTCCTCCTGGGGTAAAACACAGCAGGAGAGAAAGCATTTCATTTTGCCTGGCTGAGCTGGGCTGAGGTTCAGACTTGGAACATTCAGTTCAAATGTGCTCTGGGTCAGGGAGCCACCGCTCTGTGCTGAGTCATTGGCCCGGCCATGGCAGGGGGAGCGGGAATGAAGACACTGCTTAGTTCTGAGTCACCATAGCACCAAGACTGCACTGGCGCCCTGCACAGGGTCACTGTCGGCACGCGGGCCTTTGCAGGGAACAGGGCTGCTCTGACCCAGCAGGAGAGCTCACCCTGTTCTGATGCTGAGGGGGGCCTGCTGCACTGATCCAAAAGGTTCAGTCAACCAGCAGGCTGACTGCCTTATCTTCCGTCCACACACCGGTGCCTTCCTATCTTCCCGTTGGTTTTACTTTTCTAAACCTTTCATTCATTCATTCATCCAAAAAGAAT
Source organism: Dinomys branickii (assembly GCA_004027595.1). Taxonomy (NCBI): domain Eukaryota; kingdom Metazoa; phylum Chordata; class Mammalia; order Rodentia; family Dinomyidae; genus Dinomys; species Dinomys branickii. The sequence continues at coordinate 65,376 of PVLD010007509.1, read as the reverse complement.
TTTGAAAAGAGGAAAAAGAAAACCCCACCCTTCTAATTTTACTTTAGTGGGCATTCTGAAATGACTTTGAAATAGGAAATGTTTGTTCTCCAACAGGATGCTACGGAATTTTCCATGAGAAGTCTCCCTTCCATTCATTAGGGCCTAGCTGTACATGGAGAGCTTCGGACAGCTGCGATGTTTACAGGCTCCTGACACAGGCAGGGAGCCTTCCATGATGCTGGCTTTTCTGGATTGAGAGTAAGTAAGAAGCTCTGTATACATGTGTCTGATCTTACTGCCAGCCACAAGAACAAAACATTAGAAAGACTCCTTTTTCCCAGTGCTGGGACTTCTGTCTATGTAGCTATGGATCCGCGGCGTCTGGCTGCTGTCAGCTCCCAGCCCCTCCTGCAGGCCTGCTGCAAGACGCTGTGTCACTGATGGGAACAAAGCAGAGCTTCTCCAGACTCATCAGGAGAGACTTAAAAAATCAATGCTGACATCCTCAGTGCAGAAAAGGCCATTCAGAAAGTAGTCAAAAGGACTCCTCTGGAGACATCTGAGAGCTCAGGACTACAGCAGCGCTGAGTGACCCACAGAAGCATTCCCTTGACACAGCAACTATCCCTACTTCTTAAGGGGCAGCTTTTCTTTAATCAGCCTTTACAGGCTCACACAGTCAGTTGTTTGATTTCTACTAAGCAAGTATACCAGTCCTTCTAGGCATAGACAGGCAGAGCGATAAACACACGGACTCTGTCCACCCAGAAACTCTCAACAAGGATGTGGGCCCAACGCAAATTAGGAAAGTGCCCACCTTTAGAAAAAAGATTTGAATTAGAGTAAGATGGAGTCCAGAGCAGGGACAGCCCACTTTTGAATGGGGGGAAGGCAGACATGCTTTGTACGGAAAGGCATCGAAGAGGTAGGACAGTTCCCTATATATAGCATTTAACACTGTGACCTAAACCCAGTGGGCACTCAGTAAGTTTCAGATGAGATGGAATAAGTGATGAAGGCCATCTCCTGAGTTTAGACCCAGCCTTGGGAAAGGGGCCAGTGTTTCTGAACAACTGTACAGAGACAGACTGAGGCTGTTTTACCATGCTGCACCTGAAGAGACCAAGTATAAAGCAGCCTGGCTCACTAAGGGCAAGATTGTCTGTCCCTCCTGCAGGACCCTAGACAGTGGTAAAGCCGTAACAGTCATTCTTTTACACCAAGGGCCGGGCACATCCCCTCTTTGAGTCTTGTTTCTCATTCAGGAGACAAACTTAATAGCTTCTATCCCAGAGAGCTATGTTGGGGATTTAAAAAGACAAGTTTTGTAAAAGCACACATCCTTATCTGGAACATATGTATCAATATGTTGACAGACCAAAATAATTACATTCATTCCTTCCTAAAGAAATCTTTTCCGTTAAGCTTTTGAAAACTGCCTGGCTTCCTAAGAAGCTGCCAAGGCTGCAAAGATAGCTTCATAGAAATATGTGAAGACTTAATAACACCACACGTCACACAAAGTGTCACAAGTACCAGACTGAGGGACGGAGATCAACTTCTGCATCTGCAAAACTGAGAGGGGAACTGGTGACTGGCCTCAGAAGTCCGGCTGAGTCTAAATTCTGAGGTTCCTTAGTAAGCAGGACCTTTTCCTAGTGTCCATATTAAGAGGAACATTAAAACAACAGAACTGGAAGGAGAAAGAGCAGGTTTGGATGATCCATGGTTTCCTACTTTGGATGGTAAATATCAGAACATCATTCTAACATGTCAATAAAAGTGATAAACATGTAGAATGGTTTATACAAGGCAATTGTGTGTCATTTCAGAAATGAGGAAGGCGCTAATCCAGCCTCAGAGGTGGCTTGAAGTTTTCTGACTCACCCCCAGCCCCGGTAACTTCCAGCATCTAAGCCTGCCCAGCCCTGGCTAACGTCAAATGCTCTGTGGTTCCTGTCTAGGGATGGTACTCTGGAAAGGGCACACTGACTCCACAAAACAGCAAACAGATTACGTTGCCAGAAGTGCACCGGGTTTCATGTGAGCTAAACACAGGCTATTCCTTAGGAGGAAAATAAAGGCGTTGGATGAGCTGGGTTCCCAAGGCACACGGCCACGCACTGTATTTACTAAGCCACGACTGCAACTTGCTGAAAAGGAGGAGGATGGAACAGCCACCCATTCCTCACTGTGCTAAAGTGCACGACAGTTTGCAGTCGATCTGCAAAAGTAAAATGAACTCAGTTTAAGAAAATTCAGGGGTGTTGCTGAACCTGAAGCATGCTAGATGGGTCCCTCTAATCACAACCCAAAATAGTTCCCATTATCTCTGAAAGGATGTTTCTAGCTCTGACAGTACCCCAGTGTAATCTCCAAATTGTGACAGCGACAGTGCAGAGAGGGCAAGACGAGACACAGGGAACGGCTCTGCTTCTCTTCTTCCTGGGCGTAGGGAGGAAGGTCTGCCCACCTTCCCATCTGTGCACGGCCACCTGGCAGATTCTCCGGGGACTGCTGCCTCGCTCTCTGACAACATCCCCAGCAGCATCACCTCCAGAAACCCTGGCACAAGTTTCCCCAAGAAGGAAAGTGGAGGCTGGGCAAAGCCCTGAAGCTCAGATGTGAAGCAGACACAACTTGAGGGATTCCAGGGCCCATGCAGCACACACAACGTCACAACTGCTCCTCTACCAAACGGGATCAGAGGCCATGTGGACTCTCATGGCAGGTTTGGCAGAATCAGCATCAGAAAGCTTGTTGGGCTGCAGATTTCTGGGCCCTACCTAGATTCAACATGGGGCCTGGGCAGCCATACAACCACAATTTGTATTCTTCACAGTATCCTGTGGAGATGGCTAAGCTGTAAGCCCCAAGGTCCACAGAACAAGAACTGCCCTGCTCTGTGAGAGGGAAGGGTCTGCCCGTCACCCCAGGGAGGTGGCAAGGGACCAGCACCGCAGAGTACCTGACCTCTGTGCACTCAGGGAGGGGAACCAGAGGTTGCACTGACCTGCACACCTCCTCCCTCCACAGTGAACACTGACGTCTCCACAAAGGAAGGGCCCAGGCTGGTATAAACTTGCCAGGAGATTAGTAGGAAGGCTAAGTGTGCAGAAAACTGAAATCCAGAAAGACTGCGGGTGGGGAGGGACAGCCGGTTAGAAAGGTGTCGGACAAAGCCAACGCATTTGCCTCTGGTTGTCTCAACTCTGCAGTGGTGGCCAGACGCTTGCTTTCACTGGTCGCCTGTAAAAATGGGGATGAAAGACCTGCTGTAGCCACTCGAGGGCAATGCAGAGGATCCACTGTGAGAGCAGAGTTTAAGACACAAAGTGCTAGTCATTCTCTCCCATTTCTTTACCAACACGACGGGTCTAGAAGCCTTACGCTGAGTCTTCTAAAGGAGAACTTCCTCTCCTCTTCATACTCCCCTGTCTCCTGATTGACAGAACTCCTTCTCCAAAGGGGCATTCAGAGGGGCCTCTTACCTCCATTCCCCTGAACAGCCCTTTTCTTGTTATGGATTAGGAACCAACTGCTAACTATAAAAGAACATTGAAAATTTCCCACTGTATTTAGTCTGGAGTGAGGTACAATTCACGTAAGCGAAACTGCATTAGTCATCCAGATGTTCTGTAATTATCAAAGCATGGGTTTAAAAACAACAAAGCCCAGATGTGAAGCACACATAGCTTAAGGGATCTGGCCCCTAAACGAATGTTAGTTTTCTCTTTTATGTTTTGGTGCCATGTTGATAAATCTCAGATAGTTAATTTATGAAAGACTGTTTTTAAGTTCATCACATCCGGTCACCCCAATTTCAGCAATCACAGCACAGAGGTTAGAGACCCAATACTTCCAAAGCAGAGAGAATACAAGATACCCACATGTCATAGGCTGCACAGTTTAGTAAAATTTGAAGCCACTTGTAACTTATGAGCAGATAGGCTGTTTCTCCCCTAGTTATTGGTGCTAGCTCAGTGCCCTTCCGAGACACTTGAACTCTGCATTTCTTTGTGTGTGTGTGTGTGTGTGTGTGTGTGTGTGTGTGAGACAGAGTCACAAGGTTGCCTGGACTGTGCTCAAAATGGCAATCTTCCTGTCTCAGCCTCCCTCTGTATTTGTTTATCAGTCAGATAAAGAGGCTGAACTATTTTAAGGACCTTTTGGTCTCAAAATTCTGACTGAAATTTTCAAATCAACTCTTCAAGCCTAGGATTTCTGACTTAGTACTTCATATTTCGTTTGTTGGGAACAGTAAAAGCAACTCAACCTGTTTTTTCTCTCCTTTAAAGCACATATAAACCACAGTCTAACCCATCCACAGGGTGGATACAGAAGATGCCAACTTGCTAGGTAAGTTTCATGTTGAAAACAAAGTACTAGCAATGTTTATGTTCAAACTTGACCTTCACTCCCAACAAAGGGTGCCAAAAGATTCTGCCTGGCTGATCTACAGGCATGGGACCTCAAAAATACAGCTGTATATTTACTGCAAGAGAGGTCCACATCCAAGCAGTCTGCAGTATGAGAGCTGGTTTAAAGGAATATTGGTTTTACCCCATAGACTGAAGAGACACGAAAAGGTATATATAATTATGCCCATCCCAGCTAATTACAGCCTCTTGTATTTTCATGAATATACAATTAATATCTTGTAAATGTAAACTGCTGAATATACAATATCTTGCTCTTGGATACTGGAGTATTACTAATTTGAGGGGGGGGTGTCTGGTCCTAGGGATTGAACCTAAGGCCTTCATGCTGCACTGTATTTCCAGTCTTTTCTTTTTAATTAGGTGTTTTGTTTGTTTGTTTGTTTCAGACAGGGTCTCACTATATAGTACAGACTGGCCTTGAACTCACTATGTAACCCAGGCTGGCCTTGAACTCAAGGTGGTCCTCCTGCCTCAGTCTCCCAAGTGCTTAGACTATAGGTATGTGTTACCATGCCTGGCTCCAGTTTAATATTGTTAAGGAAATAATAGTGCAGGCTGGGGATGTAGCTCAGAAGTAGAGCATTTGCTCAGCACTTGCCAGGCCCCAGGTTTGATCCATGGCACTGTCAAAAATTAAAAAATAAAAGTGTATTAAAATGAATGTAAAGAATACAGACCTTTTTTTCTAAAATAATGGTTTATACGTGTGTGTGTGTGTGTGTGTGTGTGTGTGTGTGTGTGTGTGTGTGTGATGGGAATCAAACACAAGGCCCCAGACAGGTCAGGTAAGCACTCAACCACTGAGCTATATTCCCTGCGATAGTGGTTTATACAGCATTTTTTATTTTGGTGAGTTTTTAAATCCTCAAAATAATTTAGCAGGCTGGGCCTTGTGGCACATGCTGTAGTTTCAGCTACCCAAGCAAGAGGCTGAGGCAGGAGGACTGCAAGTTCCAGCTCAGCCTGAACAATTTAGGTGAGACTCTTTGTCTCAAAATTTTTTTGAGACAGGTCTGGATGGAGACAGCACTGGATAGAGCTTTGGGGAACACCTAGGTAAAAGCCGTCACAAGCACTGAGTGAAGAATGCTGGTCTAACCTGTGCAAGGCCCTCAGTTCCACCCCCACTAACACCCAAATACATCGAACCAGCTCTTTACTGCTATTAATTTTGTTTTTCCCCAAACAGTACTAAGTTACTCTTTCTCTAAATGTATTTATTTTTCCTAACTTTTATCTTGATGAATACCTCAAATTTATAGACATTATTAATAGGTCAATATATTAATTATACATTTTAAATTACACTTTTGAAACGAGAAGAACCTCAACTTGTATTTTCAAATTTCCATGCGCTTCACTCCTGCATCACTCCTCGGTGATTCGTACACTGGAAGCACATCCCAACTACGTATTTTAATACCATAACAAGGAAGGAAATGTGTTCCATTAAAAATACGTATCATTCCCCTTCTCTCCAGGGTGAGGCAATGTCGCAAGGAATTGGCCAACTATGACAGTGTCCGATATCTAGTTTAGACACTGCCGGGGAGAAAAGCACCTTGTTGTTTTTAAGTCATCCTGGAATATCTTCCTAGTGAAAGCAGTCGTTTCAAACAATAACACAATTTTCACTGCAAATCTAGAAAGAAAAAATTTTTTAAATGTATTTATACCAACCTTCCTGAGTCACTCTACGCCTGGGACCGGAGAGTAAAGTCAAGATAACCCTCTACCTAGTTTGGAACTGGGAGGTGGACTTTCCCGAAGACACCCCCCCACACACCGCCTGCACGCGACCCTCGAGTCGGCCGAGCGCGTCGCGTGCAGAGAACCGGGGGTCTCGGTCGCGAGGCCGGGTGGGCAAGGAGGCCGCGGCGGGGCCTGGGCCGGGCCTGGGGTGCTGACCAGGCCGGCCGTCCCTCCCCGTGGCCGGGAACGCGGCGGCTCCAGCCGCCGGCCCTCGGCCCCTCGAACCGAGCGGGTGGACGGGACCCGGTGCCACCGCGCGGGTCGCGCTTCGCGGGCCACTCCTTGGTGACGTCCCCCGGCGGACGCCAGCCCAGGGCGGGTCTGGGAAGGGGACTCTCCGGGCGCAGCAGGGCGCGCTCGGGAAGTGGCGGCGACCCCACGTGGGGGCGGCGAGGGGGCCGCCGGGAGCCCCGGGAACGTGCGTCCGCGGCCTCCGCGGGCCCCGGAGCCCTGGCGTCCAGCCCGCCCAGCCCCGCCAGCCCGGCCCGGCGCGCAGGCCGTCGAGGTGCGCGGGCCCGGCTCACCTTGGGGCCCTCAGGGGGCACGCGCGGGTCGTTCCACGTCGTGGTGCGGCTGTTGTGGTCCACGAAGAAGGGCCAGCCGGTCTGCGGGTCGATCTTGATCTCCCACCCGGGGGGCAGGGGGTCGCGGTCGCCGGCGCCGCTGCCGGACGCCATCTGCACCACGGGCGAGTGGGTGGCGGCGCTCATGCTGGGTCGGGGTCGGTCCGGAGCGGCCTGGTCTTGGGGTCGCGGGGTCGCGGGGTGCGGACACCTCTGTGCAGCGGGAGGACCGAGAGCCCTGCGCGCCGCCGACGTGTCCGGGAAGCCGGCGCCGGGCACCTTTATGAATTAAAGGAGGGGGTGACGTGGCCGGAGAGGGGTGGAAGAGTCTGGAAATAGCCTCCTCGCTGCCAGCGGGGAAGGAGGAGATAAAGGGAGGTAGCAACTGGCCGGCTAGAAACTTCTGGTCCCATCCACAGAAGTTGGCGGCCGTGCGGGTTGGATGCGGAGCTCCGCCCTGAGTCATCGGCTATAATCGTGGCGCGGCGGGGCGGGGCGGGGCGGCCCGGGGCGGGGCCTGGTCCTCCCGCCCTCTCCCGCGGTTCCTTCCTCCTGCTCCGAGCTGCCTGGAGCTGCCTGGCGCGGCCTGCTGAGGCACCATGCAGCCGCCACCCGGGCGCACTCGCACGCCTGGGGCGTCCTTGGTGCGTCCCGGCAGGGCTCTGTCTCCGGACTCCCTTCGCGCTGTTTTTGGGGCAGGCAGCCCGCGGGTTCCTTTGTAGAAGAACGAAATTCTCTTTAAACTTAGGGAGTCGCGCCCACTCCCTTGACCCCCGACACGTCTACTCGGGAACGCCGGCGGCCCTTGCTTAAATTTCAGTCCCTTTCTCCCGAAGGGATGAGGGCTGTCCAGGAGGAGCTCGGTAGCGCTAACCTGACACCATAACAACCCCGGGAGAAAACGGAAGTGCGGTGGAAACTCACCTGCCCGCCTTCGGAAACCTAAAAAACAAACGAGAGATTGCATAAGCGGATGGCTTCGTTCTTTGAATCTCACATCGAGAGTGCAGAAATTTTCACTGCAGTGAACAACTTTAAGGGGAAAAAAATCACATTCGTTGGGTAGAGGCTGATTCTTATCGAGACTCTCATTTGGAAAGCAAGGACCAAACCAAACTATGAAAATTTTTTGTTTGGTTGATTCAATGACGATTGCACTTGTAACCTCAGTGAACACCGCAGTTACCCACTGTGCTCCAGAAAGAATGATTGGGAGGTTCCAATTTAGATCGTTAGGCTTGCCAACTCATTCTTCTCCCTCAGAAACATCTTGTGCTACTATTGGCCTGTTTTCAAACTTAGATTTAGAGGATATTCTGGGGACACATACCTGTTAACCCCAGCTATTAGGGAAGCTGAGGCAGGAGAACCTCAAGATCCAGGCCATCCTGGGTAACATACAGAAGTCCTGTCTCAAAAGCAGAAACAAAATACAAAACAACATACACCAGATTACTTTGGAACCTTCAGACACCTCTGGCCTCTTCCTGCTCTCGGATTATTTCTTCTGGAGCAAATGCTAGCAAAGTCTGCCAATCATTTACCATGGGATGATTCCTACTTATAAAGGTCTTACCAGCTTTGAGGTTCAAAAACCCAGTACTGTAAAAGTACAGAGATGACTAAGCTCTGGCAACCAACTAAGGTCACCAAACACATGCGGGACTGATGGATAAGCCTAAATGCCAGCACCTTAATTTTTCATAAAGGTATTACTGTGGAAGGGACTAGACTTTTAAGTTCACTGGTCAGGGTCTGCCTATGCTTCCTGGTGGTCACAGCCCTAAACACAGTCCATATTAATAAAGGTTGATTTATTAAAGATTAATCCAAAAGTAAAATTTTCTATCTTCTTCCTTCGCCTGATTTGCTTTCCAATCCAACTACAATCTAAACACTGACAGCGTTTTTTTTTTTTTTTTTTTTTTTTTGCTTCCCCTCCTCCTACCCGCCCCCCTTTAGACCCAGGCAGGGGAAGCAGTTTCCTCTGGGATCTACATAGCTGCTTCTGGGCTTGTATTGTACTCCACTGGGACCTCAGATAGGCTTCTCCGCAACAGAGCCATAAGCTTTTGGAGAGCTGGCCGGAAGAAGCTCCTTCAAGCCATGCTGAATAATGAGGGGCGTATCTGACCTTGACGACTTACTTTTTTCTCTTGGTCTCAGGATACTTGTTCCATAGGCCTGGAGTTCCTTGGACCAGGTCAAAAGCTCAAGCGCTACCTTGGGTGTCCCGTTCTCTTTCACCATCTGACCCTCACCACCTTCTCGATACTGGTGGACTCTGTGCATCCTTGCCTGTCTGTTCAGGCCACTCTCCGCTCTCATCTGGACCTTTCACGGTCTCCGAATGGGTCTCTAGTTTTGTGTGTCCCTAATCCCTTGCCCTCATGGCAGCCAAAGTGGCCTGTTTCAAGCACAATACAGACCTTGCCCCTTCTCTGGTTAGAATCCCTTAATGCCTCCCGTTGTCCTCTCCGTACCCAGGTCTGCACTTGTCAGCCTGGTGCACACAGACCCTTCCTCCCTCACCGTGGCGCACGTTCCAGCTGGCCCTGCGAACTCCACTGTAAACCGCTTCCTCCGCCCAGACGTCCCTTTCTTCCCCCTTGAACCACTTCTACCCCTTGGCCTGTGACCCCTCTTCCTTGTCAGGCATTATCTCTGGCATCACTCTTCTTCATGTGTTCCCTTAGGTGCTTCCATTCATACCTTGTGCAAGCCCATCCCTTGCCCCGCTTTGTAATTGTCTGATTGTATGTGTGATTGGCTCATGGCTTGACTTTCTTGGGGGCAGGAGCAGAATCTTGATCATTCCTCTGCCTGCAGCCTCAAGCACAGTACCTGAGAGATAATAGTTATTAAAGCAACAAGTGTGATGATTATCATTTATTGAACAGTTACTATATGCCATATGTTGAGGGCCTTACGTAGATTATTACAGATAATCTCGTGGAAACTGTTCAGGTGTTCTTGCAGAAATGAGGGTCTTGTTTGATCCTTGGCTGAGAATGCTGTAGGAAGCGAACAAGACCTCATCTCAGTTATCAGCCCAGCACCCCTAGGAGGTGTGGGTTTTTGTTTAGAGATGTGTAGTAACTTCCCAGAGTTCACACAGACCAATCTCAGCTGTCCTTGGTGGACTGACTTGGCTGAGGAAACTGCCTTGACCAGGTCATTCTTCCTTCCAGGGACTGAACCACTGAGGGACACACAGGGTCCCCCTCTTGGTCCAACTCAGGATAGGACCAATGGGCCATGGCAGCTCCAGAGCGCCCTCTGGGGGGTGGCTCCTGTTTTCTTTCAGACTGCATCAAGGCGCAACTCCTTTTACAGATGGCCCCATGCAGGTTCAGAGATCCCGTTCACAGGATTAACTGTGCACTCAACACGTATACTAAGTGAATCAATGACTTAGTCCCGCTAGTAGCCAAGGAAAAATGTAAAAAGCTACAATTGAGAAACAGAATTTGGGACACATGATTTTTCTCAGTGTTGAGGAAATGAGCAGCAGCCAGCTGCCGTGGAAGGTTACAAATCAGCCCTATCAGTGACATCTCCGAGTGAGGCTGACTCATAACACAGGTCACAGGTAGGAAACTCAGGCTGAATTATGATAGTGAGTTTTAAATGAAACTGTCACCCAAAAGATTTTGATGTCTAGATGATTTAATCCATTTCTAATGGAACATGAGCTGGCCTAGGAGAACAGCCAGTTCTCTCTGATCTATGCAAAACACTGATGTATGCAAAACCCAAGTAGATTTTGTTTGTATTGGGGACATTATTAGAGATTAGCTCATGCAACCATGTACACCTTCCCAACCATTGCCTCCCAGGGGGGACTTCCAGAACAGGCAGCCTTGATGAGAGGGACCAGGGAGCCAGCAAGGCATATCTGGATGGCCGGGCAGAGGGGGCCACAGGCAGTAGGTGGTAGCCCAGAGGGCAAGAGATGTCTGCGCTGGCTACGCTATGGAAACTCCAGTGATAAGTTCTATAAATACACCCTGGTGGAGGTGGAGGGGTAAAATCAATATGGCTTAGCTGCAGTGTTTCAGATTGTGACAATAACTTCGCATCTGTTTGTCATTAAAAGCTAAAGTCTGTGAGTGCTTGAGGCCAGCTGGCTTGTGCTCTCTGACCCTGTGTGGCAGGTACATTCTGTAACAAGCACCTGGACCTTTAATCATAAACTATGCTGTTTTGCTCTTTAACTGCCTGCCTTCTTTCCCAAAAGGAAGGTGGGAGCCATGGAACTTTTCTTGTTGTTAAGATGGGAAAGAAGAAGGGGTGGGGGTGAAGAGTAACGGGAACCCTGAGGTGCCAGCCAGGAGAGGGCTGAGCAAGCAGGAGCAGAGCCGGAAAGCTGGATGAGCAGGAGTCACACCTAGCGGGGGGCTGATCTTCAGGATGCAATGGAGTAGAGCTCCCGGGGTGTGACTCCCGCTTTGAGGGGTGGGGTACAGGCCTGTGCAGGTGTTCCACAGCCCTTGGACATGCAAACACTGTTCTTGTCCCACCACGCACACTTCCCAGCCACTCTCAGGACCTTTAGACAGGAGCACAAGGGCACAGGGAGGGCAACCCAGCTGGGATTTCAGGGACATAACATGAAAAAATAACTGCCTCCCCCAACCCCTGAGCTCCAGACCCATTGCACATCAGCCCTCTCTCCTCACTGCCATTAGCGAACCTATAAAAGAAAAAAAAAAAATCAGGCACCTTGCTGATTGTCAGGACTCACCTCATTTATCTGCCTGGGAGCCCTAGGAGACATGGTTGCCATGAAGCTCACTGCACAGATGAGAATCAGGCTGAGAGATGCTGAATGACTTGACCAAGTTCACCTAGCTGACTTGCAGGTAGCGCCAGGATTTGAAAGCAAGTTCCCCTGACTGCAAGGCCTGTATTTAAGGCTAAACAGCCCTCTGCCTTTTACTGCTTCCCTTTCTCATGAGAGTCCTAGCCGAACAGCTGTACTGGGTTCAACAGTGTACCCCCAAATTCATGGCCACCTGGAATGTCACCTTATTTTCAAGATAAAGTTATGCTAAATTGATATGCTGCCACGTGACTATTGAACCCAGGACCATGCAGTGATCAACACTCCCACTCCTTTTTATTTTTTATTTTTTGAGGTAGAGTCTCACTATCTAGTTCGGGCTGGCTTTGAACTCATATCTATCCGCCTCTCTCACCCTCCCGAGTGCTGGGATTACAGGCATGCACCACCCAGATCTTGCTAAAGTGCCCAGGCAGGACTTGAGCTTGCAGTCCTCTTGCTTCAGCCTCCCAAAGTGTCAGAATTATAAGCATGTACCACCATGCCCGCTGTAGCTTCTCCCTCTTGGCCTTCTGGTGAGGATTCAGTGAATAAATGTGAATTAAGTAATAGCTTATCAAATCCAAACCAATAAATAGCACAGCCGAAATACAGGGAAGAAGTGGAAACTGTCTAGTTATTTATTCTTTCACTCCAGGGCTGGGGATATAGCTCAGTGGAATAAGCGCTTGCCCAGCAAGCGCAGGGTCCTGAGTTCGATCCCCAGTACCGCAAAAAAAAAAAAAAAAAAAAATTCTTTCACTCCAGCAAACACTGGACACCTGGCTCTAGCACTACTATGATAATGAGATGTGAGCTCAGGCCCTGCCCTGGAGGAGTCAGGGATTGTGTGGAGGGGAGAATCCTGCGGGCAATCAAGTATCACTTACAACTGGATCCATCGTGTTGCAGAGACAGCTAAAGTGCACTGGGAACCTGGAGGACAGAATAGTCTGGTGAATCTGGGAAAGCCTCCTCAAGGAGGGGCCAATTTTTATCCTGAAAATATTTAAAAATCTGTAATACACACAAATGAATGCTCCAGAGCTCAAAAGTTACCGAAAGGTACTATATGTATTTGCTAGGGCTGTGGAACAAAGTACCGCAAGTGGGGTGGCTTAGAATGACAGAAATAGATTGTCTGTAGTTCTGGAGGATAGATTCATACCTGCCCAGTTCTAGAGCAAGGTACCCAAAGTATTGGTAGGGTCGGCGCCTTCTGAGTATCGAGAAAGTCTGTTCTGCACCTTCCTCTCTAGTCTCTGGTAGTTTGTTAGGCTTCAGCCCAGTTGTTCCTTCAGCTTCGTGTGGTGTTCTCCCTGTGTGCTTACCCGTGTTCAAATTTTCCTCTCCTTAAAAATTTTATTGGTACATTTTAGATATACACAATGATAACACTTGTCGTAGAGAATTTGTGCCTGTGCAGGACGTCACTTGCTTCTTTCTTTCCCGTCCCCCCCTTGAAGCTCTCTTCCCTGCTTATTCACGAAAGCTTTGTCCCACTTTTTCCTTCTATTCTCTTTTTTTGGTCCCTCTCCCCCTTTCCTTTCCCCCTCCTCATTTTTTTTCTTCTCATTTGAACATTTTTCCAATATCTATGATACATTTTGGTCCTTATTGATACTTTAAATTTCTCACCCCAGAGAAACAATGTAGTATTTAAACATGTATGTCTGATTTATTTCACTTCTGGGTATGTTCTCAAGATGTATTCACTTAGCTAGAAATGGCTTGAGTGTATCCTTTATGGCAGAGTAGTACTCCACTGTATTAAAAAACCACACAGATAACATTATGTAATATAGCATCCAGTGCTAATTCCTTACTATCTTCTCCATAATTGTGAATCTCCTGTATTGTTTTTGTGTTATTCTGGTTTATATGTCTCTATTCTTTTGTCTTTAAAATAAAAAAAAAAAAAAACGCCACAAACTTATCCATTCATTGATTGATGAACATTTGGGCTATTTCTAAGATTTACCTATTACAAACTGTGCTGCTATAAACAGGGGCGCATATATGTCACTGTGGTATGATGCTTTTAAATCTTTTGGGAAGATACCAAGAAGGGGAATAGGTGGGTCTAATGGGACTTCTAGTCCTAGTTTTTTTGAGGAATTTCCATACTGATTTCCACAGTAGTTGCACCAGTCTACACTCCCATCAACAGCGGAGAAGGGTTCCTTTTTCCCCACAGCCCACCAGCATTTGTTATTGGTTGGTTTCTTGATGATAGCTATTCTTTCTGGATGAGATGGAATTCCAGCTGGGTTGTTTGTCTGTTTTTCCAGCTTTTCAACCCAGCCCCTGGAGCTTTATTCAGACGAGAGTGAGGAGACCCTGCTTGGTTTTCACTGTCCTTGAAGGAGTAGGCCCCACTGGGCCGGATTCCCTAGAAGCCAGTGTCAAAAGCCCTCCTACTTTCTTCAAAACTCCCAGGACCAAGGATGAGGCCTGCCTGGAAGCCCCTTTTTAGAACCTGTACTCACTTAGACCTTATCCTTCTTTCCACCCATCTACCATTCCCCCTGTGAGGTGCAGGAACAGCCCAGGAATGGTAACATTCACACAGAGATATCCCCTGGGCTGGGAAGCCCCTGCTAGCTTCAAGGGCAAACTCGCTGTCTGCTGACTGGGAGAAACAGACATCTGTTGTAGCCAGTCCTTGCGCAATGTACGCACGCATAAGCACACATGCACACACAGTCTCCCTCTTTTCTAACGGGTTCATTGTACTTCATATGTCCTCATCTTAACTGTCAAATAAGGCCCCATCTTGAGGCAGTGTGGATTAAGACTTCATTTGAGTTTAAGCAATACAGCTGAACCCACACCAGGTACTCAGTGAAAAATAGACCTCCTTTCTGACATTCAGCAGCCTTCCAGCCCCTGCTCCTGGGGCAACCAGGGTCCACAGGCTACTGGATGCTCTCCAGGGTCTTCTATTCATTTATAATATCTACCTGTATGCACATGCTTCCTACTCAATGATAGCATACTGTGTACTCTGGGATCCATCTTACTCTTTTTAACTTAAAAATATTTCTGGAAAATTTTCGCTATCAGTCCATACAGATATTACTTACTCTTTTAAGAGGCTGTATAGTCCACTATATTGATTATTTAACTGGCTTCCTGTTAATAGACACTTAGGTAGTTCATCTTCTCTTACAAACAATGCTGCAATGTATATTCTTATGCATATGTCATTTTGCAAGAATGTGAAGGTAGGGCTGGAGGTACAGCTCAGTGGGCTAAGTGCTTGCCGCTGAGCACTAGGGCCCTGAGTTCGATCCCCGGTCCCGGAAAAAAAAAAAAAAAAAAAGAATGTGAAGGTAGATCTATTAATACCTGGAAGTAGAAGTGCTCCATCACCAAGCCAGTGTATTTTAAAATTTGAGAAGGACAAGAAGCCACTGTGGTTGCTATCTGAGTGGTGGAGAGAGGAAAAAGTTGGTGTACTGGGTCAAGGTTGCTGTCTGCTTCCCACCTCCCAGAACTCACACTTGGCTGTGGAGAAAAAGTTGTTTATAATATAAACAGGTAACCAGCAATGAGAATCTGCCTGTTACAAGGGAAAATCCTTACAAGGACCCTTGTAAGAAGTGTATCTTGTGTGAGGAGCACGCAGAATATAAGAATGTGCAGCTTTTGTCCCAGTTTATTTCTCTATATACTGGATGCATTCATGGGAGGCACGTAATAGGTCTTCATAGGAAGAAACAGAAATTTCAAAAGCAATTAAGATACCGCAAATAATGGGGTTAATACCAGTTATATACAAGGATCCTGAGTATCTCAAAGACCCTAAAGTTTGTAACATCAAATATTGGGAATAAATTTCATAAGGTTATTACCAATAACCCACTTGATAGTAAAAAGATAAAATAAAGCTTCGCTAAATTCCTCTTCAAGTTGGTCAGGGAAGGTCAGCCCTACACCAACAGTGTTCAGAGCATGCAGTCACGATTCTACTGGACTGCGCTAGCTGACATTCTGATTTTTGCCAATCTGATATCTTTCTTTTGTGCTTTTAATCTGCACTGCCATTATTTTGAGTACAATTGGACGTCTTTTCACGTGCTTGAAAGACATTTGGAATTCCTTTTCTGTGAACATTCTGTACCTATCCTTTGCCCATTTCTCTGTTGAGACTGAGGAGGAATGGAGGGAATAGAAAAAGGCATCAGGTAATTGTGGAGTACACAAAGACGGGGACACTGGCATGGAAGAATATCCCGAGGCATCTGTCCCGGTTCCAGCTGCTGGGGATTTGTCAGCCAGCTCTCTCCTCTTGCTGCCTAAGCAGCAGCCAGCTCTGAAACCAAGAGAAAAGGCTGGAGATTAAATTCTAGGTTTAGAATTGCAAATTTGAGCTTGGAATAGGAAATGTCTGAGAAACCACTAGGCTCCTCTTCTCAGTCTGGTTTATCTATAAGGGTTCTTTTTAACTTGGTTACATACAGATAAAAGGAAATGAGAGGTAGCAGTTTGTGGAACCTGTTAGGAATAAGTTTGGGAGACAGTTGTCACGGAGTGATTTTGAGCAACAAGAATTAGGCATTTCTCCTGTGGACAGGACATTCTTTTGTGCTGTTCTTTTATCTTCACTGGCTAGGGTTAAGCTCAAACTCAAATGGGCAGGCAGTCCAGTCTGAATCTGTTATTGTCTTAAAAGGTTTGACCAAACATGGCCAAAAAATTATTTTCAGGTGGAGAAAGAATTAGGTCTGTGTTTTGGGGAATCTCTGTTGTCAGTGGTGTTTTTTATGATGGGATTTAAAGAGGTATTGGTGTTGCCTCCTCTATAGTTTCCACAAAATACACAAAGGTACTTTCAGAGGGTCTTTCAAACCTCGCTGTTCTCCAGGGATTAATTGAACACTCCCTTGCCAATAATCCTTAAGAGAGACCATGTGGAAGATTTCAGGACATATAAGAACTGATCCACATATTCCAAGATGGTAGACTCTAGCTAATAAGGTAAGACTGAGGTGATGGTTAATGTATGTGCCAATTGGCTGTGCCACAGTGTCCAGACATTCATTCAATGATTACTTAATTACTTTGAATCTTCCTTCCTTCCTTCCTTCCTTCCTTCCTTTCTTTTTTTTTTTTTGGTACCTGGAATTGAACTCACAGTTTGACTCTGGCCAGGTAGTCGCTGTGCCACTGAGCTGTATCCTGGATCTATTTTGGATGTTCCTCTTAAAAGGTGTTTTTTTAGGGGGGCTGTACATTTAAATTTTTGGATGTTGGATAAAGAAGACCATCTTCTGTAATAGGGAGAGGCCTCACTCAGTCAGTTGCAAGTCTTTAACAGAACAAAGACTAACCTCTGTGCAAGAAGAAATCTGCCAGAAGACTGTCTTTGGACTCTTCCTTGGATCTGTAGCCACACACACACACACACACACACATATTTGGTTCTGTTTCTCTGCAGAAGCATGGCTGATACAATAACCAAGGAGTTGCAGGATCTTTAAGGTGATATCAGGATAAGAGAGATGCCAGTGAGGGGATACTTCCAATCAGGGAGACTTTGAACAGGAATGGGTACCTTGAGTAGGATTCTGAATCAAAGTAGGTGGAGGAAGGAAGAAGGGCCTTCTGTGTGGAGAAACATTTTCACAAGGCCAAATGTTCAAAGCCAGTATCCAGTAGGAAAACCATTTGAGGGTCATAGTGGCTCCAAGCACTAGCACCTCCCTTGTGGCCACTGTCACAGCTACAAGTGGACACTTGTTAGTGGGAGGATGTGTTTCATGCCCAGCTCCCTACTTAGGACATAAGTGTGTGTCCTTAACAAATGCACTCCTTGTGCTCACTTAGTTCCATCCTTAGCATAAGCTTATGTTGAAGAAATACTGTGGAATTAATTCACTTTGCTGTCCTAGTGAATTCTGATCTACAGCGAAATTAGTTCACAGTGTTGTTCCAAAAAGAATAAAGAACTTGGCAATGATGATTATAAGAAATTCTTCCTAATAGG
The DNA here is from genome assembly GCA_004027595.1 of Dinomys branickii. NCBI lineage: Eukaryota > Metazoa > Chordata > Mammalia > Rodentia > Dinomyidae > Dinomys > Dinomys branickii. Next base: position 47,820 of record PVLD010007509.1, on the reverse strand, counting down.
AAGACAACTTTATTACTTTCTGTTTCAAATACATAACTCGTAAACAACTCAGACAATGTGCAAAAGTATAAAAAAAACTATAAATGCACAAAACTATAAAAAAGAACATCTGTAGTCCCACTGCCCAGAAATGAGATGTGAGCAAAAATAACATGAAGTCACCACGGGCTGTAAAAGGTGATGCATTATTATTGCTCTGTTACCGAATCTTTCCTTGCTCTTCAACCAAGATCCTGGTATTTGTTGAGCACCTACTGGGTGGTAGTCAGTGTGTATGGCCTGCAATACAAAGATTGACAAGACAGGTGCAGGGCGTCCTAGGCTTTCAGCAGTGTTGCGCTGATGAGTTTTCTAGAATCAAAGCTTTCATGGGCTCTGGTGTTTCTGTGCCATGTCATCTTGGCTTCTGGAGCATGCTTTGGTTTGTGAACCCGAAAATACTTTTTAAGAAAACTGTTTTTCCCAAAATGCTTTTTCCTCAACTTGAGATGAACAAACCTTTTCAGGACATTTCTGCTAAGCCATTCCCAAGCATTGTCAAGTTCTGAAAGGCCTTTTTCATGACTTCCCTTAGGTCCCCCTGGAAACTCACCCTCCTTAGTTTCATGTTTTTGGTTATTGTTCGTATCTGAAGGTCACAGTCTTCTCCTAGGGAATAGCTATTCACTTCAACAAGCCTAACTGGTTTCATGTGATCACTTTTCACTAAAAAAGAAAAAAAAAAGGACCATTGTTCTTAGTAAGTGGAAAGGAATATTTAGCACCTTATTTACGTTAGGATTAGTGGAGGGGTAGCACTGAGAATCTGACCTGGGCCTCGCGCTCTAGGCACCCATTCTACCACTGAGCTACATCTCCAGCCTTTTCTTTTTTTGTCTTTTTGAGACAGGGTCTCCTTGTGCAGTTCAGGCTGGCCTTGAGCTCACAACCATCCTCCTGCCTCAGCCTCCCGAGTGCTGGGATTCCAGGCGTGCACCACCACGCCTGGCTCTCCAGCTTTTTTAAAATTTTATTTTTTGACACAGGGTCTCATTAAGTTGCCCTGGCCAGCCTCAGAGCTGGTGATCCTTCTGCCTTAACCTCCCAGCTAGCCGAAATTACAGGTAAGTGTCACCATTCTCAGCATGGATTTTTTTTTATTTGTTTATGATTTATTTTTAAATTTTTAAAATTTGGGACAAGTTCCATGAAACCAAATTTATTTATTTGGTATTAAAGATTGAACTCAAGGTCCTTGTGCTAAACTAAATCCCCAGTGCTTTTTATTTATTTATTTATTTAAAATCAGATTGTATTGGCACCTTCCAGATATACATAGCGATCACGTTCGTCATAGAGAATTTGCGCCCCTACATGATATAATTTGACTCTTTTTTCCCATTGCCCTACCTTCCCTTCAACTCGTCCTCTCCTCCCCACTTACACAAGGTTTGTCTCCACTTTTTCCTTCTTTTCTTGTGGTTTTTTTTTTTTTGCTTTTCCCTTCTTTCTTTTCCCCCTGCCCCCTCCCTTGTTCCTCTCCCTTGAACATGAAATGTTCTATCTTGAACATTTTCTTCCTATTTCACAAAACCTATTATACATTTTGGTCCTTATTTACACTTTTGGTTTCTCATCCCAGAGAAACAATGCAGTATTTACACCTGTGTCTGATTTATTGCATTTAAGAGTATGGTCTCAAGGTGCATCCATCTATCTAGGAATGTCTCGAGCATATCCTTCTTTATGGCAGAGTAGTACTCCCTTGCATAAAAAAAACACATCTTCTTTATCCATTCCCCAGTTGATTGGCATTTGGGTTGTTTCCAAGATTTGGCCATTACAAAGTGTGCTGCTATAAACATAATTGTGCATATATTGCTATGGTATGATGCTTTTTAATTCTTTCGAGAAGATACCAAGGTGGGGAGTAGCTTCCCTACCCCCTCCTCCCCCATGGGGAACCAAATTCAGAACCTTGCACTTGCCAGGCAGCTGCTGTGCTGCTAAGCTATATCCCTAGCCCTTCCCTAGCCCTTTTTAAAAAGACAGGGTCTCATTACTATTGTTAACTAATAAAGCACGCTCTGCCCCAGAGATGTTAAGAAACTTTTGATGAGAGCCAGGATTAGAGCTCAAGGGCGTAATTCCCACCTGTTTGGGAGAGAACTAGATAGAACAGAGTTAAGGCACAGTCAGTAAGAAGCAGCAGAACTTGGTGATGAATGGGATGGTTTCTCCCATGAGCCCAACTGGATAATTAGTTCCGTTTATTATCACTGGGACAACTAACTCAAAGGGAAAAATTTGTTGTGGGTATAACTTAATGAGAGAAAAACTACAGCTCAGTTAATTGACACCAAAGTGCTACTAATAATAGCAAACACTTATGTGGAGCTTTCTCTGTGCCATTATTCCTTATAGGATTCACTGTATCTTCCTCAGAGGCCCAAGAGAGAGAAGCTATGCTAGGCATGGCGGTGCACGATTGTAATTTTGCCACTTTGGGAGGCTGAAGCAAGAGGATTGCAAGCTGAAGTCCTGCCAGGGCACTTTAGCAAGACCCTGTCTCAAAATAAAAAAGCACTAGGTGGTACATGCCTATAATTCAAGCACTCGAGAAGCTGAGACAGGAGGACAGATGTAAGTTCAAGGCCAGCCTGAACTACATAGGAGACTCTATCTCAAGAAATAAAAAGGAGTGGGAGTGTAGATTACTATGTGGCCCTGGATTCATTCCTCAGTCCCACACACACACACACAAAAAAAAATCCAAAGAAAGCAGACGAGAGGAGCTATTATTATCTTTCCCACATAAGGAAACTGAGGCACAGCGAGAGCAAGGAATTTGCACATGGTTGCACAGCAGAAGTGTCAGAGGGAGTCTGTAAAGTCTGGCCAGGCTGGCAGCAGAAGGTGGACTGTAAACTCCAGGCCATGCACGTTCCAGAGGCTTCTGCAATGTAAAAGTTCCCTCCAGCACCTGAGGCCAGGCCTCAGCAAAACAGCCTATTTTCCTGAAAGCCCCAGAATTTGCCTTTTCCTCTAATGTCACTCTGTACAACTGGGCAGTGAGACATAAAATTCGCCCAAGGACATGAAATAATGACGTCGGCAGGCCAATGTACTCGCCCTTCACGCCCATCCGTGGGAATCCCCCGTCTGCAGTAAGTGGCTTGGTGGTTTGGTCTGAACCGCAGAAAGAGGGTCTTTCTCCTGATGTTATTTTTGAATTGGTTGGGAGGTTGGCTGTAGGAACTTGAGGAGTTATTTGATGAGAAGCCCTTGGGGAAACTTTTGTCAGGCTCCTAGTTAAACCTTTTCATTACACAGATGTGGCCTTCTAGGTGTTTAATAAAGCTCTGCTTCATTTGGATGCCTGTGGAATTATATTTGGAGGGATTTCAATTAACAGAAACCAGTGGAAGAACAGATACTGATGTCTTTTTTGTAATGCAGAATAGCTTTCCAAAAACTCCTACTCTGCCCTGTGAATGAAACTTGGAAGAGGGCGGGCGGGTGCTCATGTTTATCTTTGGGCCAAGGTAGCTTTCAATCCCCTTTCTTTTCCCACACTGCAGTTGTGGGAGAACCTGAAGCTGCCTACACTCTTTTTTCTTTTTTCACACCCATCAAGGACTCCCCTCTGCCCTGGTTCCCTGATTTCTAGTCCTATCTACAGCATCTCACCTTACCCCCAAAATGTGATCTACAGGTTCTTTCTTGCCAGAAATGCAATTCTCAGCTTTTTTTTTTTTTTTTTTGCCCCAGCACTAGGGAAGATTGAAAGTTTGAGCCTAGCCCAGGAAATTTAACAATTTAGTAAGACCCTATCTCAAAATTAAAAAAAAAAAAATTAAAGGACAGGGGATGTAGCTCAGCACTAAAAAATAAACACACAAACCAAAAACAAACAAGAAAAAAACTTCAGGGACTGCAGACTCAGGTGACATCTTGAGTATATAATGCACTGAGCCAAAATACGCAGCTAAGCTGCTTCCGAATTCCTGACCCACAGAAACTAGGTGCTGTGGTTTGGATCTACAATGTACCCTCAAAGGCTCACATCCTGCAGTCTTGACCCCCTGCACAGCAATGTTCAGGGCTGCGGCTTTTGGGTGCTGACTGTATCAGGAAGTCTCTTATCAATGGATTAATTCATTGATGGGCTCATAATTGAATGGACTATTGGGAGTTGGTGGAAACTATAGGAGGTGGGGCTTGCTTGGAGGAAATAGGTCACGTGTCCCAGAAGGATATGTCTTGTCCTGTCCTAGCCTCGCTTTCCCCACCAGCTTTAGGCTGCCCTGAAGTGAGTAGCTTTGCTCTGCCATACCGTTCTGCCTTGATGTTCTGCCTCACCACAGGCCCAGAAACAATGAAGCCAGCTGACCAGACCGGACCTTCTGACACCGTGAGCCTAAACAAGTCTTTGCTCCTTCGACTTGTCCTTGAGTGTCTTGTCACAGCAGTGAAAAGCTGACTAACAGACTATGTGCAATGATGTTCGCTGCTGTTTTATGCCACTAAGTGTTGGAGAAAATTAATGTTACATCATTTCTTCCCAACAACAGTTCCCTGGGTTGGCTTGTGTGTAATTATAAGCATGCATTGCATAATGGCATTTGGAACTGCACATACAATGGTGGTCCCAGAAGATTATACTGGTAAGTGACATCATAGCTGTCTTAGTCTGTGTAGGTGCACACTGTGATGTGTGCACAGATATACACTGTGACGTTCACACAGTAACAAATCCACAGAACATTGCACTTCTCAGGCTATTTTCAAGTGCCTTTAAGTGGCACTGGACTGTACTTACTATTTATCCATGGCCAGTTAATGTGATTGGTGGGTTCCCATCTACATATTAGGGTCAGTTTATGCCCTGGGTTTAGCACTTGTTCTATCAGAAGCAAGAAGAGGAAGCACCCCTCTTCTCTCTCTCTGTCTCTCTTATATATACACATATATATATATTTGACATGAGTATGTCAGTTGACATGAATATGTAGTTCTAGATATTGCATGTACTTGCATCTACAGATCAGCTTTACACTGAGGATGTTTGTTTCGCTTTGTTTGTTTTTGCAGTACTGGGATTGAACTCTGGGTCTTTGCATTGACCTCTACCCTCAGCCCCTTCATTATGGCTTGTGTCTAGATAGCCCCCAAAGCCAGATATGCTCATAGACGGTGCTTGCAGAGATGGCGCACTGCCTACTGCCTGCCGTGCCATGGTCTGGCTTTCCTCTGCCATGCCACCCTGCAGTGGAACTAGCCGATCATGGACTGAAACCTCTACAAACTAGAGGTTTTACAAGCTAAAATAAACCTTTCCTCCTGTAACTATAAGACTGTTTTTTTTTTTTTGTCTCAGCAATGTGAAAATAACTAAGACATTTTAATTTTTTTTATTTTTGAGACAGGATCTCACTAAATTACTAAGTTGCCCAAGCTAGGTTCAAATTCATGAATCCCCAGCCTCAGTTTCCCAGAGTTCTGAGATTATAGGTATGTGCCATGAAATCTGACAGCAGCCTTTTTAAAAATTTTATTTTGAGACAGGGTCTTGTTAGGTTGCCCAGACTGGCCTTGAACTTGTGACCCTCCTGCCTCAGCTTCTCAACTAGCTAGCATCACAAGCTTGAGGTATGAAACTTTTAATAAATGTATAAAAAACACATTTTGCAATTCTTTCTTTTATATATGGGACCAATAGATTAACTTATTCAACATGTACTGAGTTCCTGCTATATATAAGAAATTAGAAGATGTAAAAAGGAAGCAGAAATTAATCCTTCCTTTAGAGAATTTATAATCTAACAGGAGTATTTAAGCTTGCACATTAATAAAATACTATGCAGAAACATCTAAAACCCTACAATGGGACCTTGAAGTGGCCTTGTCCTGAGTGCTATGTTCCAAAAGTTTTTAAATGGATAATCTTCCTGCTAGAATATGGTACCCATGAGTGCAGGGATTTATCTACAACTTCATCTCCCAGAGCTGTACATGGAAAATTTTATTACATTTGACATACAGTAGATGTTTATTTAATAATTCCCATTGTGCCTTTGTAACCTTATAAGAAAAATAGAGAGGTTAGTGTCTAGGTCCTAGAAAGTCTCCTAGATTTGAATCCTAGCTCCATGATTTGCTGTGAAGTGATCTTGGCAAAGTTACTGGCTGTCTGTGACTCAGTTTCCTGATATGAGAAGTGTGGCTAATAATAGTACCTAGTAACAGAACTAAACAATAATACTAGTAGAGTTATCATGTGGATGTCATAAGATAATTTATGTACCATACTTGGAATAGTGCCCGATATGATAAACAAGTGCCTGTCATGATAAACATTAAAATGTTAACTCATTACTGTCACTACGATGGTCCTTGTTTTACAGTGAAATGAAGGCTTGGAGACGTTCATTAAGTCACGTCTGTGTTTTAACTGTATCACTTTAACATCACCCCAGAAAGTAGAAAAGCAAAGCAGACCAATATTTGCATCAGAGCATTTTCTGGTAAGGTAAAGATGAGGCGGTTTTTTTACATCCAAAGATGATATAATTCATGTAGAACCTCTTGAAAACAGTTTGCTCTAAACCAAGACCGACAAACCCTGGCACAATTCATTTTTACTACTTTCCTTCTTAAGGAGTTGGTTGTTTCTGTCAGAGAAGCCCCCTGGGGCAGGTAGATGGACTGGCTTGTTGGTACAGCCGTTTTTGCACAACTCACAAGGCAGTTTATAACATAATTTAGAAATACCAGGGATAACAGGGTTACTAATCATATTGTCTGCTGATGTAAACTCTATTTGGATACACCGTTTTAAAAATAACCTAAAATACAATTACCACCAGGAAGACCGGGCTGGTTGAATGACTACAGAAATATCATTCAGGTAGTTCATTAACTAATTACAGCACTCCACAAATACGGCCTCCTTCAAAGCAGTGGCTGGAGGGATGATTCACAGGGCTGGGCTCAGGAACCAGGAGGGTGTTTATTTAGTTCTCTCTTCTGGCACTAGCATCGCGAGGTGGCACTCTTTACTGGCAAAGGGACACTTCCTCCCTTGCTGTCTGTAGCATCTGTGGGCAGGTGCTATAGAAGCCCAGAAATACTTCCATGGCATCAAACAGCCCTATTCCTCCCCTCACTGCATTTATAATTCAACACAGACTTTCGGAGAGCTTAGACAAGGCAAGCAGGTCACTTGTGTAGTTTGAATCCATTGTCTTTGCTGTGTTGAACAATGCATGGGAGAATTATTCACTAGGGGCAAAAGTGCCCCCCTGCCCTGCTGCCTGGGAGCACCTGCCAGAGGTGTGTGCATTCGCACTAGGCCACCAGGTGGGCTGTGCAGCCAACACACTAGGATTTTTGATAATATTTAAAAGTATGAATGTGTTTGCAAAGCATATAAAAAAGCCCCTCTGCTTTGCACAAATCACCCTTTGAAGCTGCAGAGGAGTAGGTAATGGAGGTATCTACGTCAAAGACTTAATGGATCAGGTGACATAAGGAATGTAAAGTTCTTAGGATAACATTTATCACGAAGCCAAGCTCAGCAAATGTACAAACTATTCTCCTTGTCCTCTGACTTGACACACTTCACATGGCCTTTGCAGAACAGCTTCTGACTCCACTCCGTCTGCCCTCAGGCCCATGCTCTCATGGCCAGCCTTATGGTGGTCCTGAAGACCAGCTACTCAAAATGCTGACCAGGAATGCGTTCTGGACTTTTAAAATCAGTGACAGTAGCACACTAGCCCCTGCCTGGCAAAGGTCTCCCAAAAGCTCCTATTCAGATCTGCCAGACCTCTCCCTACCTTTTTTTGAAAAAGAAAGAAAAATCTTTACATCTACGTGGCTGTACTATCCTATTTTTCTGTTTTCTTCCAGAGTAGTGAATGTCAGAAATTTCTCAGGCCAAAGACAGGATTAACGTTTCTCAGCCTAGTAAACATACCCATCTGGATTCAACACAGGGAGCATTAGCGTTCCAACCGTTTCCTGTAATCAGCTTGAATGATCCAGGCTGCAAGGGTGGAAATTAAATTCTAGAAGTGATTTTCCCAACCTGGAAGCTGTTTCAATTACAGCTTCTCATAGATGAACCTCCGGTAAGCAGCAAATCTACAAGCTCTGGCACTTACGTAATGAGTCTGCACAAGGGAAACCTGGCCCTGACACAAGGAAGACGCCACCTGCAGGCTGAGAACACAGCCACTAAACAGAGGAATAAATGTGCGCTGCCAAGCATCTGTGGCCAAACAGACAAGCAGAGATTCTGAGCAACCATGTCCTTAAAGATTTTTGGTTCAGTGTCAATGCAGGAGACCATAGGTCATCTCCATGTAATAGACAGTGCTAGACCTCAGTGCTGTGGATGCATTAGCTCCATCTGGGATTGAGTAGATGTGACCCCAAGTCAAGTGTGGTGGCACACGCCCGTAATCCCAGCACTCGGGAAACTGAGGCAGGAGGATCACTGTGAGTTTGAGGCCAGCCTGGGCTACATAGTGAGTTGAGGGCAAATCTGAACTACACAGAGAAACCCTGTCTCAAAAAAAAAGTGACCATAAACTGAATCTCCATGATTAAATAATAGAGGGGAAGTAAAAATAATTAAGATGTGTTAGGCTCATGTACCAGTGCCCCACGATGAATGTAATCATTATGTACTGCAAACATGTACTAATAAAAATAAAAAATAAATAATAGTTTTGTGAGGAGAAGTGGGAAGGGTATTTCAGGTAGAAGGAAGAGCAAGCAAAGGCCAAAAGCAATAGAGCACATGTGCTCGTCTGCAAGTGTGCACAGGTGTGTAACTCCAGCCAGCCCTGGACCCAAGTGCAAAGAAGGCAGCGCCAGGGGCCAGCCGGGCGCAGCTTTGCCCTTCACCATCACTTTTCAACGTCACAAAGTTCTGTAGATATTGTCCCAGGATTTTGTTTTCAAGACACCAGATTTCTTGTACATGAGAGATACAGCCCAATAAGTCCGCCTAAGATTCCTGGAGAATACACCTTTTTATTTCAAAACTCCATCTTCAGAGTGGGCAATGGGTCCTTGAGATTAGCATTAGGCTTCAGTGACTGTCAGAGTAGTCAGTTCACAGAGGCAGAGGAATCCATCCAGGGGAAACCTCAGGGGACACCCATCAGTCCCAGAAGGTCTAGGCAGTAAGGCCACAGGAGTGAGTTTCAGAGCAGTTTCAGAGGTCACTGTGGAGATGGCTATGGTGGGAACTGGGAGCAGATAATACTCGGCTGAAGAGTCCTCTGCTATGGAGATGACTTGGGGGCTGAACTGCGGCTCTTTGTGAAGCAGGAGCTGATACTTGTTCCCTCTTTTCTCTGCTCCTATTTGGGTGAAGGATGCTTAATAATTAGGAAGAGCTTAGTGTATGAAACCCGCATCTGACTGCCATTGGCCCACTCTGGATGGGGTTAGCAGAGTCAGCCAGATCTGTGCTCAAGAAAGTCCTAACCTTGCAGTTGTCTGTGGGACTCATGTTACTTAATTTCATTAAGGGCCAAGTTCTTTACTATTAAAATGGGGACAATCAAGCTCATGGGTTGCTGTGGGTGTCAAAAGAATATTCATGGAAATCTGGCATTGCAACGAATGTCTAATAATAGTGCGTTTTCCAGGTGCAACTGAATAAAAGATTGCAGCTAGTGTCTACTTTTGAATTTTTCTGGCCACTTGAGGGGCAGTTTGGTGGCCTCCTAAGATGTCATCATGGTGGCCAGTGAGGTCACTCAGGTAGGAACCCACAGCTGGTTATTCCTGAGGGCCTCCTGCCAGCCCTTCCTCCTCTCTGTGCTGCTTCTGAGCTCTGCACAAGAGCCAGCAGCTTCCTAACCACCTTCTCCATGCAAGGCTGTGGGATAAAGGACACCCAGCCAAAAGATGCAATCTGGGTTCTCATTTACTGGATTCTCATTTACCATAATAGAAGGTATCTTAATAGAAGGTATCATAATAGAAGGTATTTCATTTACCATAATAGAAGATATCTCATTTCTGGGTTCTCATTTAGAAGGTGAACATTTGGATTGCTCTTCTGTTTTGAAATCTCAGAAGCAGGAAAGATTTAGTTTGTTTGTTTGTTTTTTTCTTTTATGAGGTTAAAGAAAAAGAAAAAGAGCCAGGCTTGGGACATAGCTCAGTGATGGAGAACTTGCCCAAGGCTCTGGAGTTAAACCCTATCAAACAACAACAAAAACCCTTCCTAAACACTATAGGACAAAAATTGACAGGGTCTCAATATGTAGTTCAGGCTGATCTTGAACTCACTATATAGCTCTAGCTAGCCTCAAACTCACAGCAATCCTCCTGCCTCAGCCACCCAAGCGCTGGGATCACAAGTGTATGCCACCATGCCGGGCTACTTTGCTTCTTCTGGTCTCAATTTCCTAACCTATAAATGAGATAATAGAGACACCTTCCTCTGAGGGTTATTATGGAGATTAAATGAAAACATATGAAACACACTAGGAGAAAACAAGCATCCGACAAATCATAGCAGTTATAATATTCTGCTTCCAGAGCTGACTGAGGATTTTTTCCAGAAATAGTCCTTGTTTACAAGAAAATACATTTACACACAGCTGAACACAATTTTTTTTTTTTTTTGGTCTTTTTGACACAGAGTCTTGCTGTGTAGTTCAGACTGGCCTTGAGCTCACTTTGTAGCTCAGGCTGGTCTCGAACTTGCAATGATCCTCCTGCCTCAGCCTCCTGAGTGCTGGGATTAATGGCATGTGCCACCAAGCCTGGCTTGAGAAATGTTGTATGTAATGCTCTTCAACTGACTGTTTTCACTTAACAGAAATGGGCATGTTTACATATTAATGCATACTGATGCTCTCACATTCCATTTGAACAACTGGGCAATATTTCTTTGAATTAGTGTATTATAATTTATATGTCCAAAGGGAAATATTTAAAATCTATAATTACATATTTGTTTGGAGATTTTATATTTTTTCTTGTAAAGAGAAAAAAAATTTCTAAACAAGGTAATAGAAGGGTAACAATGGTTATTACATTGCATACTGTTATCTTTAAATTAGTTACTCAGAGTACAAGATACCATCATTTAACTGTTCAAACAATATTAGCACAAACCTTTCTCTTCAATGAATTAAGAGAAATTAGTAGTACAATTATCTTAACTATCTTTTATATATACTTCTTGTTTTCCCCTTCCTTCTTTTCTCCTGTCCCCCATCCCGGTTTCTCTTTCCTTTTGATGTTTCTTCCTATTTTACAATATTTATTGTACATTTTGGATCTTACTCAGTTTCTCCCACTAGAGAAACAATACAATGTTTATACATGTGCATCTGGTTTATTTCACTTATGAGTATGGTCTCTAGTTGCATCCACTTACCCATAAAAGTCTCCAGTTTATCCTTCTTTATGGTCCAGTAGTACTTCAATGTATTAAATCACCACATCTCTTTTTTTATCCATTCTTTGGCTGTCGGGCATTTGGGTTGTTTCCAAGATCTAACTATTACAAATTGTGCTGCTATAAAGGTGCACATAATATCACTGTGGTATGATCTTTTTGATTCTTCTGAGAAGATAACCAGAAGAGGAATAGCTGGATCAAACAATCTCAGTGTTTTGAGGAATCTCCACACTGATTTCCACAGTGGTTGCACCAGTCTACACTCCCACCAACAGTGGAGAAGGGTTCCTTTTTTCCCACAGCCCCTCCAGCATTTGTTATTGGTTGATTTCTTGATAATAGTCATTCTTTCTGGGGTGAGATAAAATCTCAATGTTGTTTTAATTTGCATCTCTTCAATGATCGGTGATGCTGAACATTTTTTCACATATTTATTTACAGTTTATTTTTTCATCTGAGAAATGTTTATTCCTTTCAGGTGCCCATTTTTGCATTGGGCCTTTATATTTGGGAGGTCTGATTTTTTTTTGAGTTCTTCATACGTTCTCTATAGCAATCCTTTGTCTGAGGAACAGCTGGCAAAACATTTTTTCCTACATTGTAGGCTGTCTCTTCACTCCATTTGTGGTTTCTCTTGCTGTGCAAAAGCTTTTTAATAAGATGAGATCCCAGTTGTTGATTCTTTGTGACAGTTCCTGTGTGACTGAGGTTTTATTCATAAAGTCTTTGCCTATACCAATGTCTTCAAGAGTTTCACCTATTCTATCTTCCAACAGATTTAACATTTCTGTTTTAATATTTAGATCTTTGATTCATTTCAAATCTAGTTTAATGCATAGTGAAAGATATGGGTCTAATTTTAATCTTTGGTATGTGCAGGGCCGGTTACTCCAGCACCATTTATTAAAGAGGCTATCTCTCTTCCAGCGAATGTGTTTAGCACCTTTGTCAAAGACAAGGTGGCTGAGTATGTCTGAAGTTGTTTCTGCATCTGCTAATCTATTCCACTGATTTTTTTGGTCTGTTCTTTTGCCAGTATTATGCTGTTTTTACCACAGTAGCTTTATACATAATTTCAAGTCAGAACTTGGAATGTCCCCTGCCTTGTCTTTGTTGCCCAGAACTGTCATTGCTATTCTAGGTCTCTTTAGGTTCCACTGAATTTTAGGATTGTTTTCTCTAATTCTGTGACATATGCTATTGGAATTTGGATTGGAATTGCATTAAATCTGTATAGCAGCTTTGGAAGTATGGCCATTTTCACTATATTGCTTCTTCCTACCCAAGAGCAAGGGATATCTTTGCATTTTCTAATATCCTCTCCAAACTTATTTTTCAAAGTACTATAGTTTTCAACGTAGAGGTCATTTACAGCCTTCATTAGATTGATTCCTAGGTATTTCGTTTTGGGGGATGCTATTGTGAAAGGTGTTTTTTCCTTATTTTCTCTCTCAGTGAGTTTCTTGTTTTTGTATAGGAAGAGTATTGATTTTTGAGTGATGACTTTGTATCCAGCTATGCTACTGAATTTCTTTTTAAAACTACTAGTTTTTTAGTGGAGTTTTTGGGATCATCTATGTAAGGTATCATGTCATCTGCAAATAATGATAATTTAACTTCTTCTTTTCCTATCCTTATTCCTTTTATTTCTTTCTCTTGTCTCATTGCTCTGGCTAGTTTCCCAGACTACATTGAATAAGAGTGGAGACAGTGGACATCCATGTCTTGTTCCTGATTTTAGAGAAAGCTTTCAGCTTTGTGTCCATTTAGTATGATGATGACTGTTGGTTTCTCATATGGCTTTTACTAGATTGAGATAAAGACCTTCTATTCCAATTTTCTGTAGGATTTTTATAATGAATAGGTGTTGAATCTTGTCAAAAGCTTTTTTCTTTTGCACCTATTGAAATGATCATAAGGTTTTCATTCTTGACTCTGTTAGTATGGAGTATTACATTCAGTGATTTACATATATTGAACCATCCCTGCAACCCTGGGATGAATTCCACTTGGTCATGGTGTATAATGTTCTTGATGATTTGCTGCATTCTATTTTCCAGTATCTTATTTTTTTTAAATTATTATTTTATTTTTTTGGCGGTACTGGGGATCGAACTCAGGACCCTGTGCTTGCTAGGCAGGCGCTTATTCCACTGAGCTATATCCCCAGCCCTATTTTCCAGTATCTTATTGAGAATTTTTATATTTATGTTTATTAGGGAGATTGGCCTGTAATTCTCTTTCTTAGTTGGGTCCTTCTCTTGTTTTGGTATCAGGGTAATGCTTGCTTCTAGAAATGAATTTGGGAGTGTTGTTTCCCTTTCAAATTCATTAAAGAATTTAAGAAGTAGTGGTGTTAGGTCTTCTCTAAATGTCTTGTAGAATTCAGCAGCGAATGTGTCAAGGCCTGGGTTTTTCTTTGTTGGTAGTTTTTTAATTACATCTTCAATTTCATTGATTGATATTGGTTTATTTAAGATTTTTATATCTTCTTGATTCAGCTTTGGTAAATCATATGTATCTAGGAATCCATCCATTTCCTCTGCATTTTCCATCTACCCTGCTAACCCTGCTTTTTTCTGGGTTCCTGTTGCATAGAGTATAGTTATCCATCCTTTGACTTTCAGCATATGAATTTATTTTTGAATTCAATGTGTTTATTGTATGCGGCATTGTCTTGGTTACTTTTCTTTCGTTGCTAAGACAAAATACCCAACGCCCAAAATGAAGAAAGGAAAGGTTTATTTAGCTTACAGTTTGTGGAGGTTTCAGACCATACTTGGCTGCTTCAGAGGCAGAGTGGCACATGGCAGAGGGCAAACTTCATGGCGGCAGCACACAACAAAAGCAACCAGAGCAAAAGGGAAGAATGGCTGCAAGCAGCCTCCTTCCTTCCCTTACATTGTAAACAGCCTACCGGCACTCAGGGGGCATGTACCTCTCACATAACCTCCATGCCCTCCACTTCCACAGGCTCAGGATGTATACAAAGTAAGCACCCTGGCTTCCTGCTGAATCACTCAGCCAAACCTCTAGACTCCCCAAGTTGACACAATGTATCAACCATAACAGGCATATTGTTGGATCTTGCTTCTTGATCCATTTGTTCAATCTGTGTCTTAGGTTAGTGAATTGAGACCATTAACATTGATGGTTATAACTGATACATACTGACTTATTCTTGTCATGCTATTTTCCTGTTGTTGACTTCCCCTCTTTTTTTCCCTCCCTAATTGTTTGTCTTGCCTGGTGGATTCCTTCAGTTGGGGTTCATGGAGGTGTAGTCCTTGTTATCTCTTTCTAGAATGTCCTTCAAAACAGCTTGGAGTGCTGGTTTAGAGGTCATAAATTTCCTCAGATATTTTTTGTCATGAAAGTTTCTTATTTCTCCATCAGTTTTGAAAGACAGTTTTGCAGGGTGTATCAATCTGGGTTGAGGGTTGTTTTCCTTTAGAACTTGAAATATTTCACTCCAAGTGCTCCTTGACTTGAGGGTTTGTATTGAGAAATGAGCTGTGATTCTGATGGGCTTTTCTTTATAGGTGATTTGTTTCTTTTCCTTAAGAGCTTTTAAGATTCCATTCTTAAGTTGAATTTCTGGTATCTTGACTAACTGTAGTTTTTCAATCATGGCTAATTGGAGTTCCATATGCCTCAGTTACTGTATGTAAAATTGCTTTTCTCTACCAAGGAAGTTCTCTGACATGACATCTGTGAACAGGTTTTTTATATCATTTGTACTATCTCCTGATTTTTAACTGATTCCAATCAATGTTAAGTTATTCGTCTTTGCATCGTCTAGCAGCTGCTGGATTGATTTCTCATGGTCCCCTGCTATTTTTAAGAAACTTTCTTTTCATGTTCACTAACCACAAACCTGTCTTATATATCTGAGATCCTATCCTCACATTGGCTTAATTTACTGTGAATACTTCTGATGGAACTTTTATTCTCCTAGATATCTGCTTGAATCTGCCTTATGGATTCCATTTCTTTCCTATGCTGAGCATTCATGACTTTCATAATTTTCTTAAGCTCCTCTATTTTTTCTTGTCTGTATCTGTTCTAGAGTCGCTAAGCATAGTTTTCACTGTGGACACCATCTCTGCAGTTATCTGAGAGATAGTTTCTGATTTGATTTTTTTCTAGAGCCTCACTCAATTTCTTTGTTGTTACCACTTCAGAGAGGCCAGGTGGGCGGCTTTCAGATTGTCCCACCTCATCACTGCCTGGGTTTGCCTTTGGTGAACTGGAAGTCTGGGGTTGCATCTTGTTTATTTTTTAAATTTTATTTTTAAGACAAAAGAACCTAGAATAACACAGAAACAATACAGAAAATACCTAATTACAGAGAAGACAGTAGGGAATTGGCACTGGATGCTGTATAACATAATGTTATCTTCGTATTTGTTAACACAAAATCAATAAAGGAAATACTGAATTACAGAGAAAATAGTAGGGGGTTACCACTGGATATTGTATTACATAATATTATCTTTGTCATTATTACTCAGTTATATAGATGATGGCTTGTTCAATTAATCAATTTTCTCCACTTCACCTCCGTTGTTCTACCACCCTGTCAGTGGCCTTCCCACTGATAATAACTGCACTTTTGGTTTACTTACTCCTTCATGCTTTTACTTTGGGAAGAAATTTGGCTGCTTCTAAGCATGCTGTATAATACGTGGGTGCACACAAATTGCTATGGCAGGAGGTGGAGAAGCACCCTTTGGCAAGCCCTCACAGCTGTTGGGTGTCTGGTTGGGTAGGTGGGGTTACACAGCAAACCACCAGGCTCTGTTAGCACGTCCAAGTCTATAGGTTCAGGGGAGTCTTCAGGGCTGTCCCAGGGGCCAGGCAGAGTGCCTAGCATGCCCCAGGGGCTGGGCAGAACTCTGGGGGAGGGGCGGAGTGCCTGGCAGGCCCTGGGGGTGGGGCACAGTGCCTGGCATGCCCCGGGTGCTGGGTGGAGCTCCAGGGACAAGGCAGAGTGCCTGACACACCACAGGGGACAGGTGGAGCGCCTGACACACCCTGGGGGCGGGGCAGAGCACCTGGCACAACCTGGGGATGGGACAAGTGGAATACCAGGCACGCCCCAGGGATGGGGCAGAGTGTCAGACTTGCAGGGGGTGGGGTGGGGGGTGCTTCCGGGTGGATCCAAGTCTGTGGGACTGCCCCTGTGGTCTCCCAGACTGTGTCCCAATGCCGCTCTACAGGAGGCCCAGTCTAGGTCCTCAGGCCTCTCATGCAACCCGAAGGGAGGCCCCTCCCCCGTGTCCCCCTGCATGTCTCTTTGGAGACTATCCCCTCTCAGCTAGAGAGGCGGGTCTACACCCTAGTTCCATGTCTTTGCCTCATCCCACCACTCCATCTCGCTGGGCATTGGGTGCACTTACACCACTGGGCACAAGTGGCGTGAGGTCTCCTCCACCAGTGCTTCCTGTGGTAGTCCATGGTGTGTACTAAGTTTAGTTGTTAGTTCTCAGAAAGAATTGGAGGATTTTCTCAGGTCTGCTGTGTAGAGTGTGTTGTTACCTCTCAGGTTCCAGGACTGGTGCTTCTTGTGTAGTTTGACACTATGGGTTCGTACATTTTTCATTTATGCAAGCAGTGTGGAGTCTCTCTTGGTGCTCATATTAGCAGTTTAGGGTGAGTCCTGAAGCCTGTTGACTCAGCCTGTTGTCAGGATCACATGGTGACTGCTTGGGCCACCACGACTCATGGTGCTCAGAGAGGGAGTTCAGGGTAGGAGCTGAAGCCTGGTATCTCAGCTCCTGCTTCCTGCTTAGTGTTGGAGTGAGGAGGGCGTGGGATCGTGTAGCCCATCTCTGTCTTCAGCTCACTCTTTCTGTTGTGCTCCAGCTCCCTCTTGTTTTTTGACTGGATCCCTGGGAATTATTGTGGTCCTGGGGTCGCTTCCACTGCTTTCTGCTACTCTTTGCTGGTATTTGTCACACACTGGAGAGGTCTGAGGCCGTATCCTCGGGGCAGGCATAGAGCTGGGTGTGGTGGGCTGCTCACTGGTTGCCTTGACTCTGGCCTGCCTCAGGGCACTGATTAGAGAGATTTCTGCAGAGTGGGGATTCTGCTTCAATGGCCTTTGTAACCTCTCATCCTCACACTGGATTCGACCACTCCTTCTGACCTCCACTGCTTCCTTTTTAGGCTGCACTTTCTCCTCTCCGATTTTGAACCAGCTCTCAGGACTTTGCTCTCCCCCGGCCAACTGGGGATGTTTCCGCGAGCAGGGGCCTCTGAGGCTGAAGCTGTGAGTGCCGGAATGAGGGAGCGGGCTGAGGGTGTGTATGGAGCAGTGGCTCCTTCCTTTTCCACCTCCTCTTCCTCTAATTGTGCTGTGGCGGCCCTCTGAGCTTTTCCTCCAGGGAAGGTCTTGTTTGCTCTTCCTGAGAGTTTCAATTCCCATTTCAGATCTTTCCTGGGTCCAGGGTACTGGGACACCCATTTCTCTCCTTGTCTTTCTCATGTTGCTGTATTTCAGTATCTGGTTGTTGATCCTCCAGGGGGATCTTTCTCTCCTGTTTACCCGGTTGCCGTCTTACCAGAAGTCTGCACCTTGTTTAAATGTCTTCTCATTTTCTTTTCTTTTCCTTTTTAAATTTTAAAGTCGTCAGGATATAGCTCAGTGGCCTCTTCAAAGTCCCTGCCTGGCAAGCACAAGGTCCTGAGTTTGAGTCCCAGTACCAAAAATAAAGAAAGAAAAGAAAATTTAATTCCTGGGGTGATGTTTGTAAATTGCCTATGGTGGGTTGCTTTGTTGCTAGTATTTAGAACTCTTAGGAAATGATTTCTTCTCCAAGTTATCTTCCAGGTATAGCTAGTTTTTGGGTTTTGAGTCTGTTGTAAGATCCTACCTCTTCAATTTGTTGGCCATGAGAAGTTGCCGCCTGTTTAGCTCAGCCTCTGGTTCTTTGGCACTCTGCCATAGTATTTTCCGTGATCCAGTTGGGGTTCATGGAGTTGTAGTCCTTGTTATCTCTTTCTAGACTGGCCTTCAAAACAATCTCAGTCTTGGAATACCAGGAAGAACAGCTGTTTCTAACAATTATGTCACTTTTGGGCTATAGTAGTATAAATGACAATAGCACCAAACACAGACTAGAAAATGACCAACTGAGCTAACCATTAATTTGCCACCCTTAACCATATGAACTAGATTTGTGGTTATTTAACAAAATCTAAAATAAACCAGAAAATTATATGCAATATACAAGTCCTAATATGTGAATTTTGCCCTCAGGGGTTAAAATTTAAAATGGGTTAGGGAGAAAATAGAGAAGTGGAAGAAGAGGAAGAGATTAGAAGTAAGGCTGGAGGACAATTGGTGATCATGCTAACTTTGGGAAGCTGGTGCTGAAAACTGGAGAGAAAGAGAAGGAAGAGACTAAGAACAGAACAGAACCACGACCATCAAGAAGCTAGAAACCACATTCATGTTCATACAAAGACAAGATCAAACAATACAGAAAATAACAAAAAACACACAAAATCACAGCAATAACAAAAAACAAATATATAGAGAGACTCCACTTCCAGGTCTGTCTCTGCTGGCACTGGAAGACAATGTGTGGAGACAAGAGTCCAGATCCATGTCGATTTATCCTCGCAAGCAAGCAGTAGCTTTTTGGCAGGGTGCTGGATAATCTCAGAGAGGTTGCACCTTCTGGCTGAGACCAGATTCATTCAGCCTGCAGCCTTGTGAGGGCCTGAGCCCAGCTGGGAGCTGCAAGATGGGGTTCTGAGCTCAACTAGCTCCTCTCCAAAATAGTTTCTGGCCAATCATTCTCTTGCACGGGACAACTCAGCCTTCCATATTCACCACCGGCTGGTAGAGTCCAATATGTCTGCAGCTCCCCTCCACTGCTGCATCTCTTTGGAGGCCTGTGGGGTTGCCAGCAGTCACTGTGTTCATAGGTCTGAATCACTCCTCTCTAGCAGTGAGTCCTATCTCAGGAAGAAGGCACCATCAGCTACCTGCTTCTTTGTTGAAGTTTTTCTCTTCTCTCTCTCCCTGGGCTTCAGTTCATGCTTTAGATCCTTCCTGGGTCCAGGGCACCCACTTCTCTCCTTCCTGTCTTCCCCACATTGCTACATTCGAGCATCTGGATGGCAACTCTCAGCAGAGAAAGACTCTCTTTCTCTGCTGCTTACCTCTCCGCCATCATGGTCCTCTGTCCCTGACATTTTATATTTGAAAATGCATGTACACAACCATTTGAACAACTGAAACACACTTTCAGCATTTACAAATCATGTAAACATCACCCACATATGTACAAACAATGCCACTGAGGCAAACAGGATCTTCAAATCAAGAGCATTGTGGGCCAGAATGGACGTGCCTAATGGGGCAAGTTAAAAACAGTGTAAATTACTACACTTTTTCTAGAGTAATTTGGAACAGAATGGAGCATTAAAGGAAGTGTGATAGTTATTTGCTCAAGCTTTTAAGTACAATATAAAAGGACCAGTGATTTTACTATTATATTTTCCATTTGGCTTCCCAGCACCTCAAATTCAATCTATGTCCTGCTGTTCAAAGGTATTTTGAAATGAGCCAAGTTTTAATTGAAGTGGAGGTGCCTGAAACCAAAGTTATTACCAGGAGCAACAGGGAGTCAAATTTATGAGGGTAAACTGATGTAGCTCTGTATTTCAAGTCCTTTCAGCTCCTTGGGCCAGCTGAAGTTCTGACTGTAGACTTGATGTTTGGAACTGAGCTGAATTGAGTCAGAGGTGCAGCTCTAATGATTCTGCTCGATTCTGGATTCCCTTGGAACATGCTACGGGGGCCAGGAGCCTAAGTCAGATAGTACCTGGTGTGATTTCCATCAATAATTATGAAGGCTACTAAATACCAGCTACTGATCTGGATACTAAAGATACAGTGGAGAATAGGATGAGGTTGGGTCTCTGTCTGTGTGGAGCTTAAATTATTTTTTACGGGATTGACATAAATAAGTAATAAATAAATAAAGCATTTCATTAATTAACACCAATAAATAGAATGATGAAAAGGGAGTTTCTATTAGTCTATTTTCTGTTACAATAACAAAATACCTGATTGCAGACCCACTGGCCTCCTAATACAGACTTGCATGGGAAACTGCAGTAAGTTCCAGACCTTCAGCTACATCCTTTGGATCTCCAGTGTGTAGAGAGTGTGCTGACTCTGCAGAAAGACAATTTTGAGAACTTCCAGGAAGATGGTGGAGAGGTAAACAGAAGAGAAACAACCTCTCTGAGAGTTGGTATTCAGACACTGGAATATAGTAACCTGAGGAAGAGAAGGAGGGAAGTGGGTCCCTGGGACCCAGCAAGGATCTGAATTGAGAATTAAAGCCCATGGGCAGAGCAAAGAGAAAGACCTCAACACAGAAGGAGGTGGCAGGCCATATTTTATTACTGAGCCCTGACTCACTGTGTGGGAGGGACAAGTTGATTCTGTAGATGCATGGCAACTACTGTCAACCCCAGAGGCCTCAACGGAGAATTGCACCAGTGGAATGGAGCAGTGGACACAGCCTACCGTAGTGACTGGTGAGTTATTCAGGTTCAGGTGTCTCCCGGGAGAGGGAAATTGGCTGATAGCCATCTTGGAGAGGGGCCAGTTGAGTTCGGAAATGAGAACAGCTGTGGACTGGCTCCATCTAGCAGCTCCCAGTGTTGTGATGAGGAAGAACCTAGTTCAAATCAGTAGGAGGTTAAGCAGCTGAGTTCAAGCTGGCAGCATGCCGAGTTCAAGCCAGCATGAGGCACATGGAGTGTTGCAGGCTAAACAAATCAGGTTCCAACCTCAAGCCAGAAACAAACCTGAATGTCAGTGGAACTAAAGGTACAGGCTTGCTGGAATTATCCACCACCCTGCCATAAAGCTACAGCTGCTTGCTGTTATTAATCAACAGGGATCTGGACTCTGTCCATTCTGTCACCAGTGAGAGTAGAGACATGCCCTGATGTGGAGACTTTTACTTCTTTCTTTATTTTGTCCTTTTACTTGTGATTGTTCATTCTTGTTTTATGAGTGTGAACATTGTTTCTAGTTTTTTGTTGTTCTGTTCAGTTCTTGATTTTATTTCTTATTTCCTTCTTTCTCTCCCAACTTCACCCGTTTCCCAAAGTTTTTGTTATCTTTCTTTGTCCTCCAATCTCTTCCTCTTCTTCTGGTTCTCTATTTTTTTCCTCTAAGCCCTTTTAAATTTTCTAACCTGAGGGTAAAATTGCCATACTGAGGGCATATTTATGGTATACAATTTTCTGGTATGTTTTAGATTTTCTTATATAGCCACAAAACTAGTTCATATGGTTAAAGTTGGCAAATTAATAGTTACCACAGTTTGTCATTTTCTAGGCTGTGTTTGATCCTATTGTTATTGCTGATTGTACTACTTTACCCAAGGTGACATAGTCGTTCTAACCAGTTGTTCTTCCTGATATACCAAGACTGAGATTGTCTGAGGGTCATAAACAATACCACAGGCCAGTGCCAAAGATCCAGGGGTTATGCCAAGTAGGCAGCAACTTCTCATCCCCAATAAATTCAAGAGGTAGAATTCTTGCAACAGACTCAAAACCCAAAAGTCACATCTGGAAGACATCTCTGAGAAGTAGTCATTTCCTAAGGGTTCTAAACACTGGCAATAGAGCTAGCCAAGCATCAACCCAGAACTAAACTGAAAAAAAAGAAAATAAGAAGTCAATTAGGCAAGATACAAGCCCAGACTTCCACATCACCAAAGGCAAATCCAGAGCGCAATGAGCTGGACCATTTGAAAGCCAGCCACCTGGACTCTCTGAAGTGGTAAGAGCAGAAGTAACAAAGCATATAAATAAGGCTCTAGAAAAAATCAAATCAAAAACAGTCTCTCATATAACTACAGAGATAGTGACCATAATGAAAGACATGGTTAGTGATTCTAGAGCAGATACAGATTTAAAAAATAGAGGAGCTTAGGAAAATGATGGAAACCACAAACACAACATAGGAAAGAAATGGAATCCATGAAACAGATTCAAGCAGATATGCAGGAAATTTAAAATTCCATTGAACATATATGCAGCAGAATGATACACTGTGAGGACAAAATCTCAGATATAGAAGACAGGATTGTGGTCAGAAAACATGTCTTTAAATAGCAAAAGATCACAGAAAATCAATCCAACTGCTAAGTGATGCAAAGAAGAATAATATATGACTAACTGAATCAAACAAAAAGCAGGAGATAGCACAAACCACATAAAAAAATCTGTTCACAGAGGTAATGAAACAAAACTTTCCAAGCATGGAAAAAGAATTTGACATATAAAGAAGTGAAGCATATAGAATTCCAATCAGCCACACTAAAAAAATTCTACACCAAGGCATATAATAGTCAAGATTCCACAAATTCAACATAAGAACAGAATATTAAAAGCTATTAGAGAAAAAAAACCAAACAAATCACCTATAAAGGAAAGCCCATCAGAATCAGAGCAGACTTTTCATCACAAACTCTTAAGTCAAAGAGAGTTTACAGTGAAGTATTTCAAGCCCTGAAAGAAAACAACCTCCACCCAGAGTGATGTATGCTGTCAAACTACCTTTAAAATTGATGGATAAGATACTTCCATGACAAACTACACCAGAAGAAATTCATCACCACCAAAACAACACTCCAAAATGTTGTGAGGGATACTCTAGAAAGAGATAACAAGAATTACAACCCATGAACCCCAACAGAAGGAACCAACCAGGCAAGGCAAGTAATTAAACAGAGGTAGGAAAAAAAGGGAGCCCACAACAGGAATATAACATGCCAAAGATAACTCAATACATATTAACTATAACCATCAATGTAAACGGTCTTGACTCACCAACCAAAGGAAACTGACTGGCCAAATGGATCAAGAAGCAAGATCCAACAATATGCTGCATACAAGAAACACATTTAATTCAAAAAGAAATTCATAGACTGAAAGTTAAAGGATGGAAAACTATACTCCACGCAACAGGAACCCAGAAAAAAGGAGTAGCTATTCTATTTGCAGACAAAGTGAATTTCAAGCCAAGACTGATTAAGAGAGACAAGAAGGTCACTACATCCTTGTAAAGGGAGCAGTCCAAGAGGAAGAGATAATAATCATAAATATATATGCAACATATACCAGTGCACCCAACTACAAATACTAACAGGCAGGAAAAATCAAATAAGCACTAGGAGACCTCAATACCCACTGTCACAAATAGATAGGTTAACTGACAAAAAATCAGCCAAGAAATATCAGAACTTTGTCAAAGTTTTGAACAAATGAATTTAATAGATGTCTACAGAGTGTTCTACCCCATATCACAATATACCTTCTTCTCAGCTGCTCATGAGATGTTCTACAAAATAGACCACACATTAGCTCATAGAACATGCTTAAATAAATGCAAAGGAATTGGAATTATCCCATGCATATTATCAGACTATAATGCAATAAAACTGGAAATCAATGGCAAAAGAAACCACGAGAACTTCATAAGTACATGAAGATTTAATAACACCCTCCTGAACAACCAGTAGGTCACAGATGAAATGAAAGAAGAAATTAGATTATTTCTATAATTAAACAATAATGCCAATACAACATACTGAAATTTATGGGAGGCAATGAAAGCAGTCGTATGAGGGATATTTATAGCAGTGAATTCTCATATCAGAAAAAGAGTGAGCTAAGATAAGCAATAATATTGAATGTCAAATTTCTAGAAAAAGAAGAGCAAGTGAAACCCAAAGCTCAAAGGAGCAAACTATAAAGATAAGAGCAGAAATTAATGCAATGGAGACTAAGAAAACAATAAAAATAATCAATGAATCAGAGTTGGTTTTTAAGATAAAACTGATAAACTTTTAGCCAACCTTGTCAAAAAAAAGAAAGAAAGGAATCAAATCCACACAATTAGGAATGTAAAGGGTGAAATCACAATGGATCCTGCAGAAATCCAGAAAATCATCAGTACCTACTTCGAGAATCTGTACTCTAATGAAACAGAAAACATAGAAGGAATAGACAAATTCTGGGTTACATATGAATTACCAAAGTTGAATCAAGAAGAGATATAATTAAAAACCTACCAACAAAGAAAAGTCCAGGCCCTGATAGATTCACTGACGAATTCTATAAGAAATTTAGAGAAGACCTAATGCAGCTCTTCTCAAACTCTCTAATATACTTGAAAGGGAAGGAATAATCCTAAATTCATTCGTGGAAGCAAATATTACCCTGATACCAAAACCAGAGAAGGACCCAACTAAGAAAGAGAACTACAGGCCAATCTCCCTAATGCACACAGATGCAAAAGTCCTCAATAAGATACTGGAAAACAAAATGCAATAAATCATTAAGATTATACAAATATGATTCATCCCAGGTATGCAGGGATGGTTTAACATATGCAAATCAATAAATGTAATATACCATATTAACAAAACCAAAGAGAAAAACCATATGATTATCTCAATACATGCAGAAAAAGCATTTGACAAAATTCAACACCCAGTCACGATAAAAAAAAAAACCCTATAGAAAACTGGAATAGAATGTCTTTATCTCAATCTGATAAAAGCCATCTATGACAAACCAACAACAACAATCCTATCAAATGGACAAAAACTGAAATCTCTCATTCTAAAATCATGAACAAGATGGGCTATCCACTTTCACCACTCTTATGCAATATAGTTTTGGAAACATTAGCCAGAGCAATGAGACAAGAGAAAGAAATAAAAAGATTAAGGGGCTGGAGGTACAGCTCAGTGGGCTAAGTGCTTGCCGCTGAGCACTAGGGCCCTGAGTTCGATCCCCAGTCCCGGAAAAAAAAAAAAAAAAAAAAAAAAGATTAAGGATAGGAAAGGGAGAAGTTAAATTATCATTACTTAGAGATGACATATACTTTACATAGAAGATCCCAAAAACTCCACCAAAAGACTTCTAGATTTAATAACCAAATTCAGTCAGGTAGGGCTGGGGATATAGCTCAGTAGAATAAACACCTGCCTAGCAAGCGCAGGGTCCTGAGTTCGATCCCCAGTACCGCCAAAAAAAAAAAAAAAAAAAAAACCTGAAAGATTCAAATTCAGTCAGGTAGCTGAATACAAAGTCAACACTCAAAAATCAATAGCATTCCTATACACAAGTAACAATCTCTGAGAGAGAAATTAGGGAAACAGCACCTTTCCCAGTAGCATCCCCAAAAATGAAATACCTAGGAATCAATCTATTAAAGGATGTACAAGACCTTTACATTGAAAATTACAGTAATCTGAAAAAGAAGATTGAAAAGGATATCAGAAAATGGAAAGATATCCCTTATTCTTAGATAGAAAGCATGAAAATAGTGAAAATGGCCATACTTCCAAACTTGTTATACAATCCCAATCAAAATACCAATAGTATATCTCACAAAATTAGAGAAAACAATCCTAAAATTTATCTGGAACCAGAAGCGACCTAAAATAGCAAAAATCATATGGCAACAAGGGCAAGGCTGGGGGCATTGCAATCCCTGGCTTGGAATTATACTACAAAGCCACTGTGATAAAGCAAAAATGAAAAAAAACCCAGCATGGTACTCACATAAACAAATAAAACCAGACCCAAGGATCAATGCAACAGACTAGAATATTCAGAAAAAACTCTATATACACTCAGCCACTCTGTCTTTGACAAGGGAGCCAAATACCTTCACTGGAAGAATGACTGCCTCTTTAATAAATTGTGTTGGGAAAACTGGCTTTGCACATGCCATAGATTAAAGTAGATCCATGTGTTGCACCATTCACTAAACTAAAATTAAAATGGATCAAATATCTAAATATTAAGACAGAAATACTAAATCTGCTGGAAGATAGTCTTGAAGACTTTGCTATAGGCATAGACTTTACAAGCAAAACCCTGGTTGCACAGGAAATACCACAAAGAATGAATAACTTGAGTCTCATCTCATTAAAAAACTTTTGCACAGTAAAAGAAACCACCAAAAGCATAAAGAAATAACCCACAATGTGGATAAAAATTTTTGCCAGCTGTTCCTCAGAGAAGGACTAGTATCTAGAATATATATAGAACTCAAAAAAAAAAAAAAATCAGACCTTTGCAAACTTAAAGACCCAATCCAAAAATGGGCATCTGCAATGAAGAGACACTTCTCAGATGAAGAAGTAGAAATGTCAAATAAATATATGAAAAAATGTTCAACCTCACTGGTCACTTGAGATACAAATTAAAACAACACTGAAAGTCCATGTCACTCCAAAAAGAATGGCTATGAACAAGAAATTAACCAATCACAAATGCTGATAGTGCTGTGGGGAAAAAGGAACTCCTCTCCAGTGTTGTTGGGAGTGTAGACTGGTACAACCAGTGGAAATCTGGTTGACCCCATATTCCACACTGATACTCTATCCAGACCCCTCTGGTACCTTGTGCATGCCAGGTAAACACTTCATTACTGAGCTCCCCACAGCCCTACATCTGCTTTTTAAAAGACTTGCTGAAACCAAAATGGATGCTTACTTTTTGGTCTGTGTAAGAGATATTTAAAGCCTGGCTCTACCTGATGACCTTGGCCAGCAAATCTCTGCCACTGGTGAATAGAAGTTCACACATATCACAAGCTTCAGAGTAAGCAAGAGCTATATATGTTCCAAGAAGTAAAAGCTCTGGACAAGACCTCTTTGGGAGCAGAGGCCAGGGACTGAGCTTGGACCACTTTTAGAGGTTGGGTTTGAGGATGTAGGAAATCTAACACACAAGAAAAGACAAAATGAAGCTGTGGCATAGAAGCACATCACAAATACTAGTCTGAACATTTGAGGTATAGTTGGTACAAGCCATTTAACTGTTAATAAGGATGTGGCTTTTATTTAAGGTCTAAGGTCTCCTCTTTCTCTCTGGTGTTCAGCAATTTCTTTTTCTTTTTTTGAGACAGGGTCTCACTACTCAGTTCAGGCTATTCTCAAACTCACAGCAATCCTCAGTTACAGGCATGTGCCACCTTGCTCAGCAAGCAATTTCATTATATTGTGTTGAGGTGTACATTTCTTTCTATCATACTTAGTATTTTGTGATTCCTAATGAGATATGACAGTAGGGCATGGCAAAAGTGGCTGGGGAAGTGGGCATGACCTGTTAATTACAAAGATCTCAGAACATGTGTGTAGAACAGTTCCCAAACCCCTGCACGTGGACATCTCCCAAGAACCCAAGGTTTTTCAATAGGATGGCCTAGACCTCAGTTCAACCCAAGGTGTGAGATCCTAGCATTGTCTTTCAGGACCTATATGTAGAAGTTCTTGTGGATTTCCTTGAGGTTTGGACAGTATAAGGACGCAGTAGCCAAGAAGAGCTTGTTACCATGGCTTTCTCCAAGGTGTCTTTCTGTGTTGTTTGGGGGATTTTTTTTTTTTTTTTTTTTGAGACAAGGTCTGTCTACGCAGTTCAGGGTGGCCTTAAACTCACTTTGTAGCCCAGGCTGGTCTCCAACTTGCAACAATCCTTCTGCCTCATCCTCCTCAGTGCTGGGATTACAGGCGTGCACCATCACGCCCAGCTTCTCCAAGGTGTTTTAAAACTGCTTTTTCATTTTTTACTTGGAACCAGCTTGCTCTGCAGAGCCAATTTTTCCACCACTCTTCACTTTTACTTTCTTGAATAAGCTTTGTCATTGATCTTTGCTGATTTTGTTCAATCTTTGCTCAAGACAAAAATCTGGACTCTAACTCCAGAAGGAGAGGTGAGCAACCCAGAACCTGATAATGTTTAGCTGCCAAGCCATGTGTAGAAGCAGGCTACCTGGTAACACTATCACTACAGGCTGAATTGTGTCTCCCTACAGATTCATATGTTGCAGTCCTAATGCCCAGTACCTCAAAATGTGGCTAGGAGATAGGCTCTTTCAAGGGGAAACTAAGTTAAACTGGGTTACTAGGGTGAGTCCTAACCCAGTCTGACTGGTGTTTTTTACAAAGAGGACATTAGGACACAAATACACGAAGGGAAGACTATGCAGAGGTGTAGGAAGGAAACAGCTATCTGCAAGCTATGCAGATGTTTAGGAGAAACCAACCTTGCTCGCATCTTGATCTCAGACTTCTAGCTTCTAGAATTGTGAAAAAAAATAAATTTCAGTATTTTAAACCACCTCCTCTGGATTACTTTGTTAGGGAAGTACTAAGAAATGAATACACCTGTCTCCAAAATTCATGTCTTTCACATTCTGGAAAATTCCTAACATTTGTCTTCAACTACACTCCTTCTTGTTCTTTTTCTTTTTTTTTTTTTATTATTTCCCTTCTTCTTTCCTTCTGTGTTGCAGGTGGGATTATTTCCTTAGGTCTTCCATTCACTCATTTTCTCGATATTTTTGTCAAATTTAGGTTTAATCTATCTTTGATTTTTCCAATTGTATTTTTTTTTTTTTTTTTTTTTTTTTTTTTTTTTTTTTTTTTTTTTTTTTTTTTTTTTTTTTTTTTTTTTTTTTTTTTTTTTTTTTTTTTTTTGAGACAGCATCTTGCTGCGTAGCCCAGGCTTCCTCAAACTCTCAGTGACCCTCTTCTGGCTCAGCCTCCTGAGTGCTGGGGTTACAAGTGTGTGCCACCTTGACTGGCTAATCTATCTCTTGAATTTGCAAAGACAAGTTATATTTCTTATATTTTTCATTTTTACGGTTTCATTTCCTTTTCAGATCTAGTCTTTCATCTCTTGAGAAAAGTCAGATCACTTAAAAGAGTATAACAAATCAACAGGAAAATTCTCACTACCCAGAATAAAAAGAGTAGCCCATGACTTTAAAATGCTGAGAGAGGGCAACTCATTCAGGATCCCTCCCTCAGGAATGATTCCTATCCCCTATTCCTTTCCCTTCCGACAAATTTCCTCCTCTTAAACCCTGTTGTTCCGTAGAATTCATTCTTTAACTTCAGGGAACACAAAGTCAGCATATCTGATATCTAGTATTTCCTTTATATCATCTTGGAGGTCCCACCAAGATACTTGGAAGGAGGAATTGAACTACTAAAGCAACCATGATTGTACTGAGGATTGGACACAGAGCCTTCACACTGAGCTACATCCCCAGTACTTTAAGTTTTTTATTTATTTAGTTAGTTAGTTTTCATTTTGAGATAAGACTAACTTACTCAGGCTGGACTCAAATCTGTTACCCTCCTGCCTTAGCCACCCAAAGTGCTAGAATTACAGCTCCTGGTATTAGACACAACTAAGTTAGGTAAAAATATTATAGGCAGACAGACAGGGCTAGGCCCTTGAAAGAGTCAGTGAGAAAGATAACACATTACACCTGACCTCAGCCTTCTGTTTCCTAACTCTTGTCTTTATTTCTTCATTATCACAGTCCTTCACCCTGAGAATTTTGAGAGCTGCACTGGACATGACATTTTGGTGGACTCAAGGTACGAAGAAGGAGTAAGTGAGAGGACACCTCTCATTGTGTGCAAAAAAGGGGAGAAGTGCATTGATAGCATCAGTATTGATCACAGAGGTGTATTGATATTGATATCATCAGGTGTAAAACATGGGGCAAACAGGTTCTCAAGAACCACAGATGTATATAGAAGTGTTTGTTGTATTATCAATTTCTGTATTTACTTTTTTTGTGGACCTGGATTCCGGAGTGTCTTGATGATTGTGCACTTGTTCAGATGACCGCAGAGGATTTGGCTTGGAGCACTATTTTAAAGCTAAATCCTAAGTGGTAAAAAAGATGGCAGAGTAACAGCCTCCCTCCTCATAGAGTTTAAACCCTTACCCTTGCTCAATTAGATAAGGAAGGAGCTGTGGAAGACAAAAAATGCTCTTCCCCACTAGCCGAGTGTTTTACTGTGGCTTCAGTTTCACAGCCACCCAAAGTAAAATTGATAACTTCAACTGAGCCACAGTGGCTACTTCTGCCTTCTCAGTTCAGGGAATTTTTGCTACATCACAGGCTGAGACTTCCACTCTTTACAAAATAGAGCCATCCTTTAAGTTAATTGTTTAACAATTGGCCTTTGAAAGTGCAAATAAATGGCACAGAGAAGCTTTAGAAGCCCATAAAGAATGGGCTCTGCTGTCTGACATGATTCAAATTTGTACCGACATTGGCCCTCATATGTACAAGGGGTTACCTTGGCAACAACTATCTCTCAGGTTATTCATCCAGTCTAGGGGAAAGGGAAAGAACAAGGCTACTTGTTTCAGCTGCGAGGGACATTTTGCCTAAAATTGCTCTGCTGCACCTGTAAGGGCAGCACAGCCATTATTTGTCCCTTCAATAAAACCTTCTACCATCTGTCCAAAGTATAGATGAGGATATCATTGGGCAATTGAGTGTAAACCCAAAACTGATGTGGAAAGCCAACCTATTCCTGGAAACTTCCAGCCGAGCCTGCCCAGGCCCTGCCAGAGAGTGGGGGTACTACAGCACAGAGAGCCTCCTTGGGATGGCACAGCTTGGCTCAGTAGGTCAGACTCAGTGCTACAGTGGCTCATGGGGGCCTGTGCTGCAGAGCTGATGACTATGTGCTGTTGTGGGCCAAGATGGGCAGGTGGAAAGACAAAAGCCCAGCTGGCCCTGCCTCCCACACGTCGCTGGCACCCCACCAGACCTCTACACTGCCAGCTCCCCCTCACCGCAGCACTCGTGCTGCACTTGGCCATGGCTTCAGAGGCAATGACTGCCACATTCCCTGGGGCCAGGGGGTGGGGGCTGTCAGCAAAGCCAACCCAGAGATGGAGCCCATCCCTGGCAGCTGGGCAGGCACTGACCCCCTCCTGGTCACTGCCACCGAAGCAGAAGTGTCAGTGCTGGACTGCAAGGCCAAGGGACAGCAGTGATCCCTTCAGACTCAGGAGCTGCCACCAGGGTAGCTTGCCTACAATCCTGAGGTAGTGGGGCAGGAGCTGCAGCCATATGCGGGAACAATGACTGGGAGCCCAGGGCACCTGAATATACAGTATGGGTTTTTCTCCTGCACAGAAGACTGAATTACAGGCTGTTATATGGGCCTTGCAAGATTATTCATGTACTCCAATTAACTTCTTTTCAGACAGCACTCATGTTTGTGATGTAATGCACCACACTGAAACTGCCACTATACCCACTGGCCAAGAAGGTCTTTTTCATTTATCTCACACGCTCCAATTTGCAATTTGGTTGCATCATGTCCCGTTTCATTAGTCATTTACATTCTCATTATTGCCAGAGCCTCTTGCTTAGGGAAATGCTGCCATAAACAGATTGCTGGCTACTGTCACTGTTACTCCCTCAGATGCCATTCAACAGGCTTCTGCCTCCCATGGCACCTTTCATCAAAACACTTCTGCCTTGTGCAAATGGTTTTGTTTAACCCAGGAACAGGCTTGACAAATTGTTAAACCATGTTCCTCAGGCATATTACACCTTCCCTCACTCTCTGTGGAGGTTAATCCCCAAGGGATACCCTCCAATCATCTCTGGCAAATGGATGTCATTCACATTCCTGAATTTGGCTCTATTCACTGAGTCCACATTTCAGTGGACACTCCTTAGGGTTTATTTTTGCTTCTGTCCACACTGGTGAAGCAGCTAAATATGTCGCTGCTCATTGCTTGGGTGCCTTTGGTATACTTGGCTGCCTGAGGACACCCAAGACTGACAATGCCCAGCTTATACAAGTGCTGCCTTCCAAATATTTTATAAAACTTTTCATATTTCCCTTACCACAGGAATTCATTATAATCTTCAGGGTCAAGGAATCATTGAGCATGCTCACCATATGCTCAAAATCCAACTATAAAAAGAGGGAGCTGGGTGTGGTGGCACACGCCTGTAATCCCAGCACTCAGGAGGCTGACACAGGAGTATTGTTGTGAGTTCAAGACCAGCCTGGGCTACAAAGTGAGCTCAAGGCCAGCCTAAGCTGCACAGAAAGACCCTGTCTCAAAAAGACAAAAAAAAAAAAAAGGAGGATTCCTTCCCAACAAAAGTCACATTTCATAACAGACTTCACTTGGCAGTACACACTATTAAAATCCTACTAGGAATGGAACTTCAGCAGCAAAAAGACAATTCAATCAGGTAAAGGAAAAGAAGCTAGGAAGGGTCCTTTAGGAAAGATCTGCATACTGCACAATAGAATAGATCCAGTCCAGTGCCAATTTAGGGTCAAGGGTTGCTTGTGTCTTTCCAGAGAATGCTGAATGGTCTATGTAGGTGCCAGTGTGGTGTCCAGGTGTATCACGAACCCAGAGACAGAGAAGGAACTGATGTCACCTTTCAAGAAGCTGATGCTCAGTCCTGTGGCAGTGATGCCTCAGAGACTGCACCACAGCCGACAGACAAGGATGGGGCCAGACCTGACCTAGGGCCAGTTAAAGAGATTGGCTCAGGATGCCCAGGAGATGGTAACCAAAAATGGGAATCGAAGGTCTGAGTAGGTGACAGAGTATATAATGGTAACTGAGCTGAAAGCTACATGGAGGAAATGGACAGAAAAGTTACCAGTATTAAGATAAAATAAAACACAAAAAAATTAATTGTAGATAAAGGTTTTGTTCCTTCCAAACTCTTCTTGTAACAGGTCTTTATTATTGAACTGACTAGTCTATTTATAATTACAAAATTCTAAAATTGTAAAAGCATTATTACAATTTGGCAAAAAATATATGTGAGTGCACTCTGCTAAGTAGATTATCTATTTTTGTTTCCTCATCTGTCCTATCTGTGAATAGCTGGTTTTTTTTTTTTTTTGAGCACAACAACTTTTTTTCTTTTTCATTTTTGGATCACTTGTTAAAATTTTAATGTGGGTTATAGATTTAAAAAGCATGCTTCCACTGGGTTGCCAGCTGATTAATATGATATTAAAATTGGTCTTAAAGGTCATCAGAAATTTGTTAAGGTAACTAAATGGGAACTCTTTGGTCTTGGGAGATTATTGTTCAAGCCTCCCTGGGATCAATAAGACACTGGATGCCTTGAGATATTTGTTTAGTTCTTGTTCATTAACAGGAAGCCCCAATATGGGAGATATCCCAATAAACGTCATTAAAATATATTATTTTGATACGTTTACATTGGTCATCATCAAAAGATTAAGTTTTCTAGAAATGAAACAATAAGGTTTTCTGATTTGGAGATGTTCTGGTACAAAACTAAATTAAAAAACAAAAGTTCTTTTATGGCTATGACGATTATTATTAATTTTGTGATATATTAAGTGTATTCATGCCTCCAGATGTACAGACCTTCCAAAATGTAAAATAGAGATTGTTTATAGTGATAGTCTTCTTTCAGATTCAGACAGCTGCCTTTAACAAAAACTTATGGGATGTACATCCCATTAAAGTCAACAAGCTGGGGAAAAGCTTCTTATATACTGGATAGGGATGATTGACTCAAAGGGCTATTTTATGTCAAAATGGAAATTCAGGTGTGTTACCAAAATATCATCACAACTGTCATACTACAATATCATGTATGGCTTTTGATTTCAAATTTTCCATGTAAAACTATATAACTGTTGTCTGTTAACATTCCACAGGGATGCAACTACCAGACCATCTATGGTTGGTAGGAGATAATGGTTCTATTTTGTACTTCAAGGTGCTTGATAAATTTATAATAGTTAAGTTCATTACTCCCCTTACAACGTAATGTCATTAACCTTCTCTTCTGGATGTTTAACAACTGAGGTTTGGAGACCAAAAACTAGATAGAAGGGCCAGCAGGGCAGCTGATATTTTGGCCCCAGCCCTCTGAGGCCAATGAGGACCCAGGGCATGAAGGAACCTTTAGTGATATTCTGCAACTCCAGTGAGTTATACAAATTCCTGACCAAGGAGACTGTGGGACCACAGCAGAAAGTGATCAGTGATGTGTAGTGTGCCTAAGAGGAGTCACCAGGAGAAAAATCTCCCCAGCTTTCACAGAAAGCAACTTGGACAACCAATGGCAGTGACTCATCCAGACAGCTGACACTGACGGGAGAACTTACAGGTGCTATGCATGGTTCCCAGGTAAATTCCGAGGATACTTAACTGATCTTGATAGATAGCAAACGATTAATTTTAATTAATACAGGTCTCACCTTAACTTAGTCTTGAACACTCAGCAGGAAAGTATAACCTCAAGAGGTATAAAATGATTCCATAGTAATATGCTAGCTATAAAAGAAACTCAAATCACTCACACTTTCTGACAATTTCTAGCTACAACAGTAACTGACTAGTGTTATGAATTAATGGGCTGTATAGGGTTAAACTGCTGAATGCAGGGGCCTAAAATTCTTGGACTGGGAATCTTTAGCCTAAACAGCTAAGTTCACTTGGAATGGAAAGGGTTCGAGAATGAGAAGGTCTCCTGCTGAGTCCTCCAAACACAGCTCCTCCAACTTTAACTGACCACCCACTGCTTGCAACTACAAAACAGAATGGCTGAAGGTAGAGATCAATCACATGTGCGGGGTTGGAGCAAGGCTGGTCCTGAGAACAAAGTGTGTCCGAAGCAAGCCAGGCAAATAGGTTGCTAGGCAGAGGGGTGTCATATGGTATCAGCCCACTAAGTGTATAAGTAAACACGCTTCGGTTGTTGAGCAGTTCCTTTTCTCCCATCTGGAGAGAGGGCCCCACCTCACTTCAGCTTTCTACTTTCTCACTTTATTTCTTCATCCTCCACTGTCCTTTGCCCTGAGAATTTCTTTTTTTTTTTAATTTTTTAATTTTTTAAATTTTTTTTATGCCCTGAGAATTTCAAAAGCTGCAGTGGACATGGCACAAAACAAAAACAAACAAAAAAGACAACAAAAAAGATTAATGTAACACATTTCCTGGCCCCCTTCCTCCCAAGGAGTTAGCCATCTCCGAGGGCAATGAGCTTGCCCAAAGCCTTCCATCAGGACGGGTATTCCACCGAGACAGGTACTGCCTCATCTTTTCTGCTGGGTCAGTAGAAGGTCGCTGGCCCATTAGGGACAGAGCTCCCTCTGCTGGCTAACAAGTGGCAGCCTTCAGCACATGAAATACAGTAATTGCCATCATAATAATAACCTGTTGTAGGTTATCATTCTCTAGATTCTTAGTGTTGATATGGAGTATGGCATGAGCTCTAGAGTTTGCTGGGGTCACTCTGGAGCAGTGGCCCCTGGCATGATTCTTAATTTCACTGAGTCTTGAGTTTTCTTTTCTTTCTTTCTTTTTTATTTTCTGAGACAAGGTCTCACAGTGCAGTGGAAGCTGGCCTTGAACTCTGTTACAATAAGCCCAGGCCGGCCTCAAACCCATGGCAATCCTCCCCCCTCAGCCTCCTGAGTGCTGGCATTTCAGGCATGGCCCACAATACTCAACTGTTTTCTCATCTTGACCATGACTATAATAATACTATTATCAGTTGGGACCCAGTGAGGGAGACAGGCATTACATTTCTTGATTTAACAGAGAGAATGTGGGGAAATCACTGAACACACACTGGACGACTGAAAAAGCAAGAAGAGTTATTTGGAGTTTACAGAGAAAATTACAGAAAGCAGCTGCCGTCCCATTGGTGGAGAGAAGAGGTTGGAATTATCAGGATTGGTGCCATTATCTACTGCCACGTAAAAATCCTCCCCCAATCTTAGAGCCTTCCCATTCACAGGATGGGTACTTTGGGCTTCACACATGCCGCCCTTGTCTGTTAGAAGGTCAGCTGGGACATCTAGTTGGTTTGGCCTCTCTTTTTCTTTCATCCTGGCAAGCTCAACTGGCTTCCTCAGGTGGTGATGGCAAAAATCTAAGAAAACAGGTCCAGTGCACAGGTACCCCATTTACTGATGTCCCACTGGCCAAAGCAGGTCCCCTGTCCTAGATGAGTCTCTGTGCAAGGGACTATAGGTGAGCATACACACAGGGGGCATGCTGCTAGTGGAACAATCTACCATAAAACCTGAAAGTTGGTGAGGAGAGGGCTTACTGGGTCTGCTGTCACCTCAGGAGCTTGGGGCAGAGTCTCATGGAGCTGGGCCTGTCATTTAAAAAGAGGGCACCAGCAGGTTGTGCTGAGCCTGCAGAAAGAAGTAGGAGATTGGAACTGTTTCCTCAGGAGATCAGTATGCAAACAGAAAGGAACAAGGCCCTGCTTTTGTCTTCCTGCCTTCCAAAACCCTCTAGTGTCCCCTTACTATCAGAACTAACTAGAAAGCCTGCTGACAAAGGAGAGATGCAGTTTTTCAGTCTGGTGTTTGCATATTTCTTAGCCCAATGAGATGTCAATGACAATTGCTGGGCATGGTGGTGCATGCCTCTAATCCTGGCACTGGGGAGGCTGAGGCAGGAGGACTGCTACAAGTTCAAGGCCAGCTTGGGCTACAGAGTAAGTTTAAAGGCAGCCTTAACTACATAGCAAGACCCTGTCTCAACTCCCCCCATGGACATTATTTTTATTGTTATTAAAATGTTAAGTCATGTAATCTTTGTTAGGCATGATCTTATTGAACTACCACTAAACTGGGTACCATTCAGTGGAATGAAATTTGGAGAGGGATTGGTTTTGTTGTGTGTGTTACTGGAGGTCAAACTGAGGTGTGCTCTACACCAAGCTACATCCCCAACCTTTTCTCACTAAACTGCCCAAGCTAGGCTCAAACTTGTGATGTGCAAGTAGCTAGGATCATAGGTACACAGGTGTGTGCCACAACACATGCCTCAGATTCTTTTCTAACCCAATTCCGTGAGCCCTCTACATCCGTGGGTTCCTCACGGGGCAAAGGGCCCCTTATGAGAGGCCAGAGAAATGGTCCCACTGTTTGTACTTCCTGCCTTTACAGTTGTAAGGCGTTAGCAGTGCGGTATATGTGGGAGGCATAACAGATTTAAATGTCAATTGCTATCATGACAGTTTAGAGTGTTTGCAGCTATTATTAAAAGCCACTAAACAGCACCCGCCTGGCAAGTGCAAGGTCCTGAGTTTAATTTCTGGTACTAAACTGATGGCAATGAATGATGTAAATGGAAAGTTCACCAAAGATGTCTATGTCCCAATCCCCAGAACATGTGAATGTTCTTCTTATAAAAAAGAGATTTTGTCTATGTGACTAAAGACCTTGAGGTAGAGAGATTACTCTGACCCAAACTAATTATAAAAGATCACTGCAAGTGAAAAAGCAGCCACGAGGACCCGTCAGAAAGAGATGAAAGACCAGAAGCAGCGTTCAGAGGGACAGAAGCTATGCTGCTGTCTTTCTTTCTTTCTTTCTTTTTTTGTGGACAGGGTCTTCATGTTCAGGCTGGATTTGAATTCACTCATAGCCCAGCTGTCTTTGAACTTGTGGTGATCCTCCTGCCTCAGCCTCCTGAGTGCTGAGATTATAGGCATGCACCACACCTGGCTATCCTGCTGTCTTTGAAGATGGAAGGGGCCAGTGGCCCAAGCATGCAGGCAGCCTTTAGAAACTGGGTAAGGTAAAGAACCAGTCCTACCAATACTTTTATTTTAGCCTAGTTACACTGATTTTGGACTTCTGACCTCCAAGAACTGTAAGATCATAAATTTATTTTGTTTGTAGTTATTGTTTACAGCAGCAGTAGGAAACTAACACATTGGGCTAGGTATGGGTCAATGAAATTAATCCAGTACTACACCTAGGTCCAATTAAAAAAACAAAACAAAACAAAACCGGAGATGGAACCTCTGAATGGCTTCTCATAGCCTGGAAGAGAAAGCTTCAACTCTCCAGCATGGCATATTAGGGATGGCCAACCTATGAAATATATGCCATAGTGGGCTATATCATTGAAAACTCTAAAAGGTTTGCCTGTATCACTGAAGTTATAGAGTATCATTGAAAACTGTATAAGATTAGATCCTTAACAACACAGTACTACAAGGCCCATGCCCACCTTTCTAGCTCTCAAGGTGTCTACTCCTTACTGCCAAAACCATCCTCCTTCCCTGGCTCCAGACCTACATATTTTAGCCACACATCCTGACCTGGGAACCTTTTTGCTGTTTCTGTTGACTACTCCCTATCCCCAATACCCAGGTACTGGGGATTCAATCCAGGGGCACTGAGCTCTTTTTATTTCAGACTTAAATAAAAGACACAGTCTTGCTAAGTTGCTAAATTAGGAGGGCTGGCCTCAAACTTGTGGTTTTCCTGCCTCAATTTCTAGAGTAGCTAGGATTACAGATGTCGATCATTGCACCTGGCTCCCATACACTTCTATGGGGTTCCTCTGTCAGGATCTCCACGTTTTCAGCTTGCCAAATTAAAATTTCCTCCCCTGAAAATTGACATTATATGTCTTGGTATAGTTGATTATACCTACAAGATGAAGATTTGGTGGTACCTGGAGCACTATCACTTGCACAGAATATGTCCCAGTATGTTTACAGAACCAACTCTTAAAGCACTGTTAATAACGAAGGTTAAACTCAGGTAATAGACTAAATGATCTTTCACCCTACCTTCCAGCTCCCAGCTTCAAAAGCAGGTACAAATTCAGTGACTTTCTCCTGAAGGCGCGAAAGGCACACCGGGAACGCCTGTGTGTGTGAGACAAATTCTACAGGATCGCAGAGCTAGTCTGAACAGGGCTTCCCACATCGTCTTTATGCTAGATTTCTCCGAATGACAGATGTCCATAAACACACCTTTAAATCTGTGCATCTCTGTTCAATTAAATAAGGTGTAGGAGGGCACGTCATTTTTAATGAAGGACTGCTCTTCTTTCCCGCTAAGTCGATGAGATAGTAGACAGGGAAACCTTTGAAAGTTGTAAAGCAATCTACAAGCAGATTACATAGGAACACCTACTTGCGGGAAAACGCACCCCAAAAACGCAACTGGCTTTGGGGGGAGCCCGAGGTTCGCGCGAGCACCTCTGGACCCCCATCAGGCCAGCCTGTCTCCAGTCTGTAGCGCGAGGCGGCAGTTGGCGATCGCAGGCTCGCTGTTCTCCTGAACATAGGAGAGCCTGCTAAACCTGCTGTCTGAAACACCACGCGGAGACACAGCGCTGTCTGCGTGAAGTTGAAGAAACCGCTCTCTAGCCGGGCGGAGGCGGAGCAGAAGCTCACGCTAGGATGCACGTTAGGACGCCTGGAGCAGTGCTGGGACAGCCCCTAGCGCGACGCATTATGGGACTTGTAGTTTACTCTTCAGACAGCGCCTTTCCCACTCGGTTGACTCATTTGTTAATATCGCTGCTATTCCTCCCAGCACACCGACTTCCTGGTCGCTGCACGTCCTCACGTATGACTACACTACCCAGAAGTCTCTCCTTCGCGTCGCGGCGTGGAGTCGTCTTCAGACTACAGTTCCCATAAGTTCACTGGAGAAGCGCTTCCGTAGGTACTTCTCAGGACCAGAATACCCAGAGACTCTACGGCGTATCTCTTTTTGCTCGATCTCTTCTGGAGCTGGCTACGCTGTAGCTGGCCAGCAGGCCCACGGCGACGACGTGGTCCGTCGTGACCGGGCACAAGGTTTCCTTTGCGGCTTGGCTTTCTGTCCCCTTAGATCTCCCCGGGCAGGCCGTTGCAGTCGGCCTGAGCTGTGACCTGGCGGGCCGCGCCTGCGCCCTGCCCTGTTTCCTGCCTGGCTGGTGGCGGCGGCCATTTTGTTCATCCTCCTCCTCCTCCTGCTCCTCCTGGTTGGAGAGCAGTGTCCGGAGCGGGCTGGGGGGAGAGAGCCCAAGAGCGGGGTTCGGTGCCTTTTCCTCTGTCCCTAGACGGTGCCCAGAGCCCCCCTCCCCCTCCTCCCCGCCCCCTCCCCTCCCCAGCCCTGCCCTCCCCCTTGTCCCGGGATCGCTCCGTCGCACCCACCATGATGGAAGACGACGGACAGCCCCGGACTCTGTGAGTACCCGAGCCCGGGGGTGCCAGGCGCTGGAGGCCCGAGCACGGCGAGACGCATAGGGAGGGAGCTTGAGACAGAGGGCCGAGGCCCGGACGCCCGGTGCACCTCTGGTCAGGGTGGCGCGGACGCGAAGTGCTTTCCTCGTCTGTCCCCCTTTCCTTGGGAAGGAAGCACTCCCTTCCCCCAAACACTGTCACTTCCCGGGGGTCTGGGGCTCGTCTCGACCTCTTCCTCTCGCGCCTTTCTTCGTGCACCCTTCCTAGGCCTGGTTTCTGCACGGCTGGGGCTGTCAGGCCCAGGAGAGCGCCTGGTCCCCTCCGGTTTGGGGCACTCGGCTTGGCCGGGAGTGGCTCGTCCATGCGGGGTCAGGGCCGGGTGGGGTGGGCACCGCGCACCCTGTGCAGGCCGTGGGGGAGGCAGCCTTCGCGCCCTGCGTCCCCCCGGCGCCAGTCACTCCCAACTCTTCTTCCGAGTTAAGCTCTCCGAGGAAGCCGGACACTTCGGCCACTAGAGCCCCTTCTCTCCTCCTGCCCCACGTGCCCCCGCCCACGCTGTCAGGAACACCCGCCCAGCGCCCGCTACTTTTGAAGTGCCAGAGGGATGCTTCTCGCCGCCCGAGCGTCTCTCCCTTCTTGGATAACGAAGTTTACGTTGAGCGCTCCCTATGCCAAACTGACAGCCAGTTGTTAAACTCCTTTTTACTCTCTTGGTGTTGCTGCTTTTTAATCTGTGCGTCCAGGCCATCAGAATTGGATAAAATGCCTTCAGTCGCTATCCGATGTGTGTTTGGGGGGCACTTTTACTCTAAAGTCTTGCTGTTGCAATTTTACCTGAAGTCCAGTCTAATGAATGAATTTATCTTGCAACCCCTTAATTCGAGTTACTTCCTTCCTCAGGGAAGAGTGATGACTCAGCAGTTCCATTCCTTTTGGAATTATGTGGCACTCTTTTTCTTATTCTGTATTTCT
The DNA here is from genome assembly GCA_004027595.1 of Dinomys branickii. Classification (NCBI taxonomy): domain Eukaryota; kingdom Metazoa; phylum Chordata; class Mammalia; order Rodentia; family Dinomyidae; genus Dinomys; species Dinomys branickii. Next base: position 6,574 of record PVLD010007509.1, on the reverse strand, counting down.
AAGTCAGTATTCAGAATTTAAGTACAGCACCTTCGATTTTCCCAGTCTTTCTAGGTCCAGCACTCCTGTCTTAAATACAAAGCGTTAGATCACGGCTTTGTTTCTCCTGCCTCTACCGGTTATTGATATGATCAGAGTTCACTTGGCTGGGTTAACTGGTGGAGAAAGTACTCTTTAGGGGAGTAGATAAAAGTGAATGGGCACTTAGAAGGTTTGACTAGCTTCAGAGCTTCACTCTGAAGGTAGAGAACGCTGTGCTCAGTAAAGAAGGTCTGTATGTGTGCTTAATCTTAATGCAGATTTTTTTCAGCCTTGTTCTTTTTATTCCCATTTCTTTTAATGTCTCACTAAAGTATTTACCACCCTGTTGTAGGAATTTGAAGCCAACCTGAGAACATCATTTTCCTGAATGAAAAGCATGCTTAATAAACTATTATATATATGTTTTGTATTTTTCCCCATTTCTGCTTTCTCCCAGAGAAAAAGAGAATTGGAACAAATTTGAAATTTGCTCTTCAGCATTTGTGGAAGCCAAGATTTGGTATTTGTTAGCAATGTATACTTTGATGAAAGCATCTGGGAAAGCTAGATTTAGGGCCTAAGTAGCTTGTATTTAAGGAACATAACATTTTATCTAAAGTATTGTATTTGAAATGTCATCATTGCATCCTAATAGCTACTGAATCATAGTTAACTCATGACACATGTCTCATTGACTTATTATTCCTTAGAAGAGGAATTTCTGATTTTGACCTACTACATAGTGTGCTTTTTCAGTACCCTTTATTCCTAGAACTATCTTTGCATCTACTTTGCGTTCGTCTGTATCATATCTTGTCCAGGATACTAACAACCCAGTTCTGTACTTATATCCTAATTCTGCCTTCTTCAGTCCCCTTTCCACTGAACCACACTTAAGTTGTTTGTTAATAATGCGACATGTGTACCAACGAGCAAATAAACATCTTAAACTCTGTCGTTCCTGTTTGTCAGTACGTGTTTACTATTTTGTCTTCCTTTTTCCTCCTTCTGCTCTTCTTCATAGGAAGGGTTTTTTGTTTTTGTTTTTTTAGACAAGGACTGCTACACCTTCCTAGGTCTTACCCCTCCAGCACTTAGTTCACTGCCTGGAACCTAAGAGGTACTCAATAAGTATTTTATGATGATTATACTTTCATTAAATTAGATTAAGTCCTTTTTAAAAATTCCTGATTGATTTATAGGTACACATTATTGTCATACCTAGTGCAGTTTATTGGTTTTTACATATTTTTTAAAAGATAAAAGGGGCTCGGGATATAGTTTAGGGGAATAAGCACCTGCCTAGCAAGCATAGGGTCCTGAGTTCAATTCCTGGTACCGCAAAAAGAAAAAAAAGATAAAATTATGAGATAAAGGGCTGGGCATGGTGGTGCACACCTGTGATCCTAGCACTTAGGAGACTGAGGCAGATGGATTGCTTTGAGTTCGAGGTCAGCCTAGACTACATCGTGAGTTCAAGGCCAGTCTGAACTACATAGTGAGACTCTGCCTTGGGGAAAAAAATTGTGAGATAAAATCAATTGGGACTTTTTCTTTTGCCAGAATTTAATTAAAAATAATGCATAGTAGTTTTTAAAAGTATACAGTTTAGAGCTGGGCATGGTAGTGCATGCCTGTAGTCTGGGTACTTAGGAGCTAAGGCAGGAGGACCTTTGAAAGTTGAGGCCAGCCTGGGCTACTTAGTGAGTTCAAGGCCAGCCTGAATTGAGACCCTGTCCAAAAAAAAAAAAAGTATACATTTTATATATTTCTCAAAGAGATCAGTTAGATACAAGTAACATAAGGAAGACTTTGAACAGGATTTTAGAGGTGATTATTTAGTAGAGTTTTGTTTGTTTGTTTATGGAGATCCTGTATTTTGCACTGTGATCTATCGATTAGGTTTTCAAATGGCTAGTATGTTTTAAAAGATTGTACTCTTAACAAACGCTTACTTTAACCTGTTTCCTTAAAATGCCTGTGTGTTACTAGTGAGGTTTTTTTCCTGCAGACACACACAAGCTAAGACATATGGTTCTATCTTCAGAAAACAATATGGTGTTTATAGCCTAGGTAGGTCTTTAAATATTCATTACCTACAGTATTACTAATTTATTTGATGGTATTTAAAGTGATATAAAATTGTTTTGATGTTGGGCCTAAATTTCTGTTTGTTATATAGTTGCTTTAAAGGTCTGTTTTCTGATGATCTTCATTCTCATTTGACATTTATTTGGGGTATTGTGTACTGGGTAACTTGTGATCTTAAAAACAAACAAACAAAATCATGCCATGTAATACTGGTGTTTGAAGTAGACCATCTTGTAGGACACAAGTTTCAGGCTTGTGTTGTATCTTTGTAGTGCAGTGATTTGATTCATGGTTTATCTGAATCTACAATGTGGCACTAAATCATATTAGTGTTCTGTTGTAGTTTATTTTATTCTTTTCTTCAGTCTACCAAAATCAGTGGGAATTGTGGATCGGGGATAATACTAACCACATTATACAGTGCTATCCTTTTAAGACTGTTTTGCCTGATATTCAGTCAAAAGGAAGAAATAAACCAGTGATTTAGAGTATAATCTGAACATTTAAGAAAAAGGAGAACTCTAAAATTTCATTGTAATGTTGACTAGCTAGGCAGGCACTGTGGCACTGAGCTACATCCCCAGCCCAAAGTTGACTATCTGTGTTCATGGATCTGGCTATATTATGGCTATAATCAAGCCTTTCATTCTGTTTGATTATATTGTTTCTTTAAAGTGTGTGTGTGTGTGTGTGTGTGTGTGTGTATTCCTTATAGATGGTTGGTCAATTCAGTGGTACAACCTTCCTAAAAATGAAATACTGGACAAATTGAAAAATTCATCAGAGGTCTGTTGAAGGATATTGTTGCAAAATACGTTGTATAGGAACTTGTCAAGTTGTACAAAAGAAAAAATGTTACTTTGCAAATTTAGTCGTGGTATTTTATATAAAAGTACTGGTAATTTCAGCCTTGGTAGGGCTATTCTTTTCAGATTGAGAACATACTTAGTGTTGAAAACTGTCATTAGTCTTCTGCAAGGCATGATGTTCTTAACTTAAAATTCTGCACGGTTGGACATAGGAAACAGTTTGGCAGTGTGAACTTCTCTGACTACTGTGATATGAAACTGCCAAGTTTCTAGTCCCAAGTTGGATTTTAACTTTGATATTAAGGATAAAGGCACCATTTCAGTTTTTAATGTTTCATTTCTTACAGTTCCTGTTCTTAGAAGACAGGACTGCAGAGAACCCTTTTTATTTTTTCTTGAGTTAAAAATTATTTTGGAATTTACTAAGTATTTTCTTTTTAAAATTGACCTCTAACTATAAGAACTCAAATCATCTGTCATTTTTGTTATTTTGTGTATGCTCTTCAGATAGAAATTATATATTTAGAAACTTGGAACTTTAGAACATGTTGGTTGCTTCATAACCACAGCACAGTTTAGAGACTAACACTTGGAAAGAAAAATAAGATACTATGTCAATAAGGTACTAGAAAGATAGCTGGGCACATTGTCCATGCCTGTAATCCCACCGGTTTCTTTGGTGAGAGTTTGAGGCAGAAGGACTGCAAGTTCCAGCCTATCCTCAGTAATTTAGCAATTTATCACGATCTTGTCTCCAAAAATAAAAATAAAAATAAAGGTCTAGGGATGTAGTTCAGTGTGAATTTAATCTTTAGCTACTCTGCCCCCCCAAAAAAAACCTACCAAAAAATGGTGCTTACTGATGTAGTCAAGTATTGAACTTTGTTTTAAATATTTTTGGTAGTGTTTAACGGGATGGATTATTTCATGACAGGGTAAAGGTACTTAAACAGTTACAGTATATTAAGAGCTACAAAATGTGCCTCTATTAAGTACCGTGATCCATGCAGGCATGTATAAATACATGAATTATGGAACTCACTGTAAAAGAAGAGGCAGTCTGAAATTTAGATGAAATTATATAGTGAATCATGTCCTTTTTATCATGATAAATCAAGGTGTTCTGTGCATTGTTGTGGAAGCCTTTTTATGTTAATTTTAGAGACCTAGTTTACTATTTTACCACTTTCCTCTTAGTAGAGATACTTTTTAATAGGAAATCTTAAAACCAGATTTTTCTAGACTCATATACTGACATTTTGATCTTCGGCATCAGTACTAGAAATGTAGATTACGTGCGTGCACGTGTGTGTGTGTATGTGTTGTGTGTGTGTGTAGAAATCCTTTACCCTCTATAACTGGTTGAATATAGGTTAACTTAGAATAAAGACCCTATTAAACAGCAACAAATTTATTATGACTCTTAGGTATGGAAGGGAATTAACGCCCACACAGCTTTTCCTGAAGTTTTTGTTTTGTTTTGTTTTGGGGTTTTTTTTGTGGGGAGTACTAGAATCAAATTCAGGACCTCACACTCGCCAGGTGGGTGCTGTGCCACTGAGCTATATCCCCAGTCCTAGATGATTTAAACAGTAATGCAAATTTAAAACTGAATCAGCTGAGCACAGTGGTACACACATGTAATCCCAGAACTTGAAAGGCTACAGTAGGAGGATAACAAGTTTGAGGTCAGCTTGGACTGTATAGCAAGAACCTGTCTCAAAAAAAAAAAAGCAACAAAAAATTTGCATCATTTCAGTGTTGTTACTAATTAGCTTCAACATGTGAAAATCAGTCTTATCCATTCTTTTCTCTTAGAAATGAGTTTTTTTAGTTTAGATGGCCATCGTGTTTAGAACATCATATCACCTGTTTATTTTCCTTAGAGATGGGGTCTCTCTTGAATAAAAATAAATTACTGATGGTTACAAGCGCACTAATCCCTATGAATTAAAAAAGGGCCAGGCAATGAGTTGGCTATGACTAGCTCATAATCCTAAACTCTCAACTACTACTGGAAAAAAAAATGATTGCATTGGCTTACAGATGGGTAAGCTCTGCTTTAATTATAAGGGAAATATGGCAAACTGGACCTAAACCACTTTATCAGTTGTTTTGCTCTTACATTGGACTTATATTTCACTTACAGAATGTGAACAATGAGGTTATAAGTACTCATTGTAAGGCAATTTTTAACTAAACTGGGAAATTGCTACTCATTCTTAATTGGATGTTTGTGGGATTTTCTATTTTGTTTTGCTTTGATTGAATTTAGCTTTCTTGGTCTTTTTTTCATTTTAGCCTGTTCCATCTTAAAGTAGTTACTATTTAGTATGTAACTATGCTACAAAGCTTGGTATTAGTACAGTACTTACTTTAGGGTTTTAAGGTTAGAAAAAGAAAACTTACATCTTTTACTTTCCAGAAGAAACTTAAAATTCACAAGTACTGTACTGTTTGGTTTATTAGTTGTTTATGACCGGTGCAGATTTGAGGAATTATTTGCTAAATGCCAGAGTTAACAGTTTGGTAGTTTATTGAGATAAGTCAAATCCATAATACCAGACATAAACCAAAGTGATGAGATAGTGATTTCTCTTTTTTTTTCTTTAAAACACATATATTGAATTTATGAGTAAGAAGAAAACCCTAAATCTGAAATCCCTAGTCGAAAGTATATCTGGAGTTTTAAAAAACTTTTTCTGATTTCTAAAGCAGCCTGTATACTTTCTTTATTGTATATATAAAGATGTATTTTGTTGAACCTGATGCACTTTGTGACTAGGACATTTTATCATTGTACTATTCCCCCAAATCAAAGCAATAAAGACACTATTGCTAAGTCTTGTTTAACAAAAAACAAAATCCCTCTACCCTCTGTGTTTACTAGAACTTTACTGTAATTCTTTTGTTTATATAATTGCTTTGGTTCAGAGTCTAAGATGAACCTACTTTATGTCTAATACCCTTTTATGATCACCCATTTTAGTGACTTAGTATTTGTCATATGTGTGTCATGAATTTTTTGTGGGGTTAGAAATTGTTTCTTGAGACTGGTTTAAAATTTTTTATTGCTAAAATGAGAAAACAATATACAAGGTACAGAATAATACGCCTTTTGGATACCAGTGTCATATTGATTTGTTCTTTATACTATCTTTTTGAAGGATGGTGTTTTAGTGGCTTACAGTTATTTCCCAAAATAAGGGTTAATTTTACTTTCATAGGGTCAGTATTACTTGAGAGAAGTTTTATTGAATACACAGGAAGTTAAAATCAAATAAAAAGGTGATAAATGATAATGCATTAAGCCAGAGCTAAAGGAAAATTGCTAATAATGTGTTTTGTTTTGTTTTGTTTTTTCTTGTTCAGGTATGTAGGTAACCTCTCCAGAGATGTGACAGAAGTCCTTATACTTCAGCTATTCAGTCAGATTGGACCCTGTAAAAGCTGTAAAATGATAACAGAGGTAAGATCTTCCCAGTTACATCTGCTGTCATCGTGATGTCTAACATTTTGAATCATCATTTTTTTTTTTTTTTTTTTGGCGGTACTGGGGATTGAACTCAGGACCCAGTGCTTGCTAGGCAGGCGCTTATTCCACTGAGCTATATCCCCAGCTAACATTTTGAGATAGTTGGGCTGATGAGCAA
>PVLD010007508.1:0-90991 GCA_004027595.1 Dinomys branickii | reverse complement strand
AGCGCAATTTGTAATAGCTAAAATGTGGAAGCAACCCAAGTGTCCATCCACAGAAGACTGGATTAAAAAACTGTGGCATTTTTATATAATGGAATATTATTCAGCTATAAAGAAAGACAGTTTTGGGGACTTTGTAGGCAAATGGTCAAAACTGGAGTCCATACTCATAAGTGAAATAAATCAGCGGTACATGTGCAGGGAACGTATTGTATCACTGGTGTAAGAACCTGAGGGTGGGAATGTAAACTAAGAGACATGAAGGAAATCTGTTCAAAAACAAAGAACAGATGGGACGAGGGAAAGGAGAAAAGAAAGAGACAAAAATGTATGTATGTATATATGAATATACATATATGCAGGAGGGCTAACATGGTTCTACTATTGTATTATATCACTTAATGCTAAGGAATAATCGATGACGGGTTATTCGATCAATCTTGTATGTCTGTATGTGTTATCCTGAGCACACACTTCGAAGATATCAATATGCAAAGCAGCAACTATTGGTGGTTTTTTTTTGTTGTTGTTGTTTTTTTGTCTTTGGTTTTTTGTTTTTTGTGTTTTTCTGTTGTTGAGAGGATTAATTGTCTGACCAATTTTGTGTGTCTGTATCTGGGTTCATATATATACACTTCGAAGACATCAATAGGTAAAGCAGCAACCATGAGTCCACGTCACCTTGTCTATAGATCAGTTTTGATTGTACTATTTTTTATGCTAATTTGTGTCTGTGTGTTAGTATGTTTTTGTGCTTTTATTTTTTAAAAAAGAAAAAAAATTGTCCTACATTGAGCTTTTTATCTACCTCTGCATCAGCTCTAGATGACTTATCTTTGGCAATTGGGATCACCATTGCAGTGAAGTTAAACCTAACTGCTCGTAAATCTCAAAGCTTGGTGGCTTAACCCAGTTGATGCGTTAATTGGGGATACAGGTTCTGCTTTCGGGTCCCCAAGCTAGAGTTCTTCTCACATTACCCTGTGCCCTAATATCTGGCAGACAGGGAAGAGAAGGGAAGGCAGACTGATGGAGGTTTTGGTGGGTCAAGGCTAGCAGCGGTGCTCATGGCGTCCACTTGCATTTCTTTACCCTTCCCCAGGAGTGTGATGGGATGGTTTCCATAGGGACAGATTATCTATAGTTTAACTCTTTCTGCAAATTCAAAACCTTATTTTTGAGTTTTCTCTCTTCTGTATATGTGCTGCCGAAGTGAGCATGATTTTCTCTCTTCTGTATTGATCAGATTTAGAAAGTTAATTCTTCCCCTCAGATCTATGTTTTACTTTTTATTCTTGCTGCCCCTATTCTATCCTAGGCCTTGATCATTCTGGTCTCAGATTTTGGGATCCTTTTCCAATGACATTTGATTGTGATGCCTGGAATCCCTCCTTCCTATTGCCAGTGCCCTCTTTCTGTAATAAGTCACTCAAGAGGTCACTGCAGTGTTTAACTTTCAGGATGAAATCACAACTCTGTGCTAAGGTATCAAAGGTTTTCAGATTGTAGGCTCAGAGTTCTACCCAAGGAGCAGATGTTTGGTGACTAGATAATAAACTCCACACGGGTATGTTCACTGCTGCGTTCCTGGGTCGTGAATTCTTGGTTCTCAGTGAACACCCCATAAGCTCTGGATGAGCTGATCAAAGCTTTTATGTGTCCATACCTGTTTGCCATTTTGGGTTATGTACAAATTGAGGGTAAAGACTATGCTTATTAATTTCCAAATCTCCTCTTTGTGGCACATGACACATACTTGATCATGAATTGAATAAAAGGGTTATTAGAACACAGGTAAAATTAATAAGGACAGGTAGCAAGATGTTTCTGAGGAAAGGAAGCATTTGAAACATATATGAAAATGACACTCTCACTTATTTATGAGAAAATATTTATGACTGTTAATTGGATGTCAGGATAGTCCCAGTTGCTAAGGGACACAATAAGTAAAAACAAATATACCAGTGCTGTTCTGGAGCTCAGGAAGAAATTAAAGAAAATTAAAATAGAGAAAGAATACGACAAGTGTTTCTAAACTACGCCATAGAATCAGAGAAGTGCTCCTTGAGGACAGGACATTTAAAATGAGATCGGAAGAATATGAAAGTGTTAACCAGGTGAGAGGGAGGAGATGGTTGATTTCCAGAAGGACAACTGGCCCAGTCACCGCTGTCAGAGCAAGCATGTTTTAAGATGCAAAGTAGATCTGCTATCTTACACAACAGAGGATGAGGAGCAAGTTGCACAAGACAAGGCTGCAGAAGCAGCAAAGACAGACAGAATAGGTGCCCTGTAAGCCCTGCCATGAGTTTTGGTCTTTATCCAAAGAGTGATAGCAAACCACTGACATTTTAGTTAACGGTAATACGGTTATTTGTTTTCCAGAGATTACTTTGGCTACAATGAGAACTGGCTGGGGTCAGATTAGGTATGGAGAGACTGATTAAAAGGCTGCTGCAGATTTTCTAGGAAAAGGATATTGGTAGCTGGATTAGAAGAGTAACAGGTGAGAAGAGAGAAGCAAATGGCTTTGGGAGTTTTATAAATGATTCAGTGGACAAGAAGCAGCGATGTGCTGTGTGCAGTGAGAGGAAAGCATGGTAGTTTGATTTGCGGACATAGTTTCAACTTGGAAATGTTGAATTTGCCATTACCAATAACTGTAACCCTCCTTAATGTCTTTCTCAACTACCCACCTACTACCAATTATATTTCTAGTCCATTCCCTATAATAACTCTATTCCAGTATTTTACCACCAGAACCAACAATCCACTGGTCTCTTGCCATTTCATTGCTTTTAACTCCTCTTATAATCTCATTGTCTTCTTCCTTAAATATATATTCTTTCCATACATTCTTCTAGGCATTCTCTTGTACTCACAAGTGACTTCTCTGACCTCTTGCTTCTCCCTTTTTGGAAAAACCTGAACCCTACCTAAATTGAACTCTCTAAATATTCCTGGCATAACATCTCACTGGAGGAAAATGTGACACCGTGCTAGATAAACTCAGTTTATATGATCCCTTACCTCAGGCATGCATGTGACGCTTCCTGGATGTCACACCAGCTCCCCTTTGCCTGCACTCCCCAACTCTCCAGGTGAACGTTTCATAGCGAACTCACCTTAAACTTTCCTCCACAATTCTCATTCCAAGTCAGTGATGTTGTATTCATTGCACTGAGAAATACAAACAAGGAGAAAAGAACTTCTAAAAACTCATACCCCTTATCTACCTACCCATTAGTTGGTCAGTAACAGCTTTAGATAACAACTCTTTCAGTGGAGTATTTTAGGCAAAATCAGACTAAGGATATAACAGGAAGAGAAATGAGAAAACAAAGACAAAAAGTTACAAAAATTCAAGTGTGTCATTTGTGCATATAAGAGAGAAAGGGCGAATTCTGAATCACCAACTGAGTAGATTTGAGTACATGCTTAGGGGCCTAACAGAACAGAAGCTCCAAAGCGAAAAACAATTGGAAAGTATTTAGTATTTGGCAATTCAAAAGCAAAAACTACAGGAGTCATTATTAAAAACTCTATCCTTTTGCTGAGCCCTTGGTGATTTATTTTGATATTGGAATTACATGCAGGAAAGAATAACTAACTATTTAGGTTTTCTGAAGGATGCAGCCTGGCCCTACGTGCAGTGGGGGGGTATGGTATTGAGAGATGCTTTTTGATTTTGTTTTGCTGTTTGACTGGAAGAGACTAAACTTGTACAGTGTTGATGGAAAAGATCCAGATGAGAAGACTGTGGTAGAACAGAGATAACTGGAGGGCATTTTATCTGAGAAGATGGGAGGGGGCTGGATTTGAGGACAGATGGGAGGGCTGGCCGAGAGTAGGCGTGAGGCCTCTCCCACTGCACCCGGAAGCAGGAAGGAGAGGCTGCGGCTGGCTTGTTAGGGTTGGCTATGGGGCCAGGGGCCCTGCTGCTGGAGCTCTGAGGAGGAGGCAAGGTCATCTGACAGTGAAGAAAGGGTCTGGGGCTTAAGGCAGTTCAAAGAGTGAGAAAGTCACTGACTGAGCGTGGTTTAAGGCTCTTCTGAGGCTGGTCACCATGAATCACCAGCAGATATTTTCTCACTTGCCTAGGTAACAGAACACGAAGGCCCTTTCTTTGATCCAGTAAAAAGATGCCTTAGGGTAAAGTATTTAAGGGTGGCATTATTCTTTTTTTTAATTTTTTATTTATTTATTTTTTTTTGGTACTGGGGATCGAACTCAGGACCCTGCGCTTGCTAGGCAGGCGCTTATTCCACTGAGCTATATCCCCAGCCCCAGGGTGGCATTATTCTTAACTGGGCAAATCACCACTTATTTTTTCTGCTGTCTCATAGTCAGCATACGATGTGAAGAACTGACTGGGGTAGTTTGGAGAACAGCACTCTGTGAGAGTGAAATTTTATTTTGCTTCTCCTTCTTCATGAATAGGATGGAATACGACTGAGGTTTTCCCGAGGGGTGAAGTCCTCCCTGGTCTGGCGGGAGTCAGGAGCCCTGGTTGTGCCACCATTGAGTTTGCTTTCTGGGTTTCAGTTTTCCTCACCAAAATGCTGTGAACAGATGATCTGATTGTCCTTCCAGTTCTAAAATCTCTGAGCTTGCCACATTCTATCTCCATCTTGGCTTCCAAGTTACAAGAGTGTCCTTAAACCATGGACTTGTCTGGGAGCCGAAAGTTCCTGCAGACTGCCTGTGTCTAAACTCTTGCTCAGATTTCGGGGGTTTTGAACCAATGAGGAGATAAGGAAACGAGTCAGGAAGACAGAGATTAAAACACTGTCTTTCCGGTAGGTCTGATACTGTCTTAGAGTGTGGCTCAGAGCTGTAAGTCAAAGGGCTTTGCAGTTCTGAGTTGCAGAGAGGCCAGCTGGCTTACCAGTCACAGGCAGCACAGGAAGTTGGGATCCTTCTCTTGCCATCCCTGGGACAATGTTAAAGAGGGAAGCAGAGCAGAATGCAGGCCTCCTACTGGCAGCCAGCTTCGGAAAAGCAAGGGGAGGAGGCGGGATAGGGCCAGCGTTATCAGATTCTCTTCCCAGCTTACAATCATATTCATTGCTCCTTGTTGCAAGTGTGAGTTGTGGGAACCCATATCATCCTTCCCAAGTTTGCAGTGGTGTGAAGTTCAAAGAGTGGGAAAGTCACTTCACCAGCTTGCAAGGCTGGCACGTTAAGGTAAAACACACCTCATGGAGGCGTATGTGCACGGTGGGTTACATCAACACTGATTAAGCAACAAAATTATGTTGTTCAAAAATAAATACATGACAATATTAATAGTATATTTTTTCTTTGTGTGGGGATGTTTTTCATTCAGACTCCTACATTTTAGAGCTAGTATCTACTTTGTGCTTTTCTATGGATGGAGGCACATGTACCTATGGATATTTGCCTATTAAATTAACCTCTACACATTATTTTTGCCTGCATTTTTCAGATTTTAACTTATATAAAACTCATAAAGTTGGACCTAATATACTTGTTTAAATGTTGTGGGCTTTCTTTACACTGTTATATGGCATCTTATTCTATTCTGCCTTTTAATATAATGATTTGTATGTATGTATCTCTCCTTCATTAAAATGCATCCTTCTTGCGAGCAGACTGATTTTAAGCTCTACTTTAGAGTGGTGCAATTTATACAAATAAAATACAGTCATTGTAAGTGTGCGGTTCTGTGAATTTTGACTTGTATATGCATCCAAATAATACTAGAGCCAAGATATAGGACATTTCCTCATTCTGAAAACTTCCTCCATCTCCCTTCTCAGTCAATCCCAACCCACTTTCCCAAATTGCCGAGATTCAATCACCACTCTGCCCTCTGTTGACTACTGGCTGGTTTAATCTTGTCTAAAATTTCTTATAAATTGAGTTATACAGTGTACATTCTGTTCTGTCTGGCTTCTTTTTCGTAGCGTGCTTTCAAATATTTGAGCTTTTCCAGGTACATGCTACAATTGTTATGGTTTGTGTCTAGCTGTCCCTCTAAAACCTCACGCACTTTTAGATGGGGCTTTTCCAGAGTTAGCTGAATCTAGAGTTTGTGATTTACTCATGGTTCTAAAATAGGATTAAGGGTGCTGGGATTAAGGGTGGGAGATTGCCAGATCAGTCCACTGATGGACTGGCACCGCCCCAATCCCAGCAGACTGGATACAATGTAAGGGACAAAAAGAGGCTTATCTATTCTCTTTCTTGTTGCTTTTGCTGTCTTCCGCCCATCATGAATTTCTCTCCTTTCTGAAGCCATGCTGTCCCGATTATGGGCTGAAACTTCTACAAACTGTAAGCCAAATAAACCTTTCTGTCTTTAACTTTGCGTGTTAGTCATTTTGTTCCAGCAGTGAGGAAAATAATTAAGACAACAGTCTATGTAGCTACACACAAGTTGATAGTTTTGTGGGTTATTTTGGCTCTTTGATGAATAAAACTACTGTCACCATGCTTGAGTACTTGGTGGGCGTAGTTACTTTCCTCCTGAGTAACTGCCTAGGCCTGAAATCTATGAGTCTTGTGATAAGTGCGTGCTTACTGGTACAAAAAGCTATCAAAGTGGTTGTAACATTTTACATTCTCCCAGCATAGGCAAGAGTTCTAGCTGCCCCACTTTTCAGTACTTGGCCTTGTCAGTCTTAGTTTTGGCTGGATATGTACTAACTGATACCTGACTTTGGTTTTAATTTGTATATTTCTCTGATGACTAATGATCTTGAGACGTCTTCAAGGGCTTCTAGGCCATTAACATTGTATTCCTCTTTAAATATTTTGGCAAGTTTTGTTTGGGTCGTTGTTTTACTGATTTGCAAGTATTATGAATACATATGCTACAAGTATATATTGGGAATATATTCTTTTATTCTGTAGCTTACCTTTGCATTTTCTTAGGGTTTTTCAGAAGAAGTTTTAAATTTTGATGCAGCTCAATCTGGCTATTATTTTCTTTGTGCTTTTTGTGTCATACCTAAGATATTTTACTTTCACTAAAATTGTATAGAAGTTCTCTGGCTTTGAGCTAATTCTTAAGCTAAAAAGTAATCAATGAATCACTACTGCTATGATTTTAGGAATCACAGTCTAAAGAACAATTCCTTTCCAGTACCTAAATTCCTCTGTAGTGATTCCTGATTCTGAATTGAGGCTTGAGATAAAAAGTATTAAACAATTGCTTTAAAAAGTAGTGTTTTCAAAGGTATTGATTAAATTTATTCTTAAACCTACAGCCCAAATGAACAGGATAGGAGAAGAGTGTCGAGTTTCTCAGTGTGGTATACATGTAGAATCTCCTCTGTCAAATGTTGCTGGGGCACAGTGCTGAATCCCATAACTTAAAGAAGTTTAATTGGGCTCACGATTTTAGAAGGTTCAGTTCCCAGTTGGTTGACTGCCAGGCAGAGAGGCATGGTGTAGATAGGCTGCTCAAGCCATGGCAGCCAGAGAGCAGAGGGAAGGGAGGAGCTGGAGACAAGCATACACTCCGGGCTTGCTGCTAGGGACCCACCTCCAACAAGGCCCTACCTTCCATCAGCCCATTCAGCTAGGGATTTATTAATGAGTTAATCCACTGGTGAGTATAGTGTCCCCATGATCCAAACACCTTCCAAAGGTCCTACCTGCAAGACCTGAGATTTCTGAGGGAAAGTTTCAGATCTAAGCCATATTATATAAAACTAAGTGATAAAGTTCTTCTTCTTCTTTCTTGTTTTGTTCTGTAATACTGGTGTTTGAACTAGGACTACTGAACTAATCTCTTAGACCTTTTTAACTTTAAAAAAATCTTTAGACAGAATCTAAATTGGCTCAGGCCGGCCTTAAATTTGTGATGTTCCTGCCTCAGCCTCTTAAGTAGTAGGGATTAACAGATACGTGCTACTGTGCCTGATCTTTCCTTTTGTTTTTAAAGGTTTTTCAGTATTCTCCTTTCTTCTGTCTTTTGTGTCTTTCTCCCTTATATACGCTTCTTCTTCTATTTCCTGCTTCTGGTCTTTTCCTTACTCCTTTTGTCTCTTTTTCTATTCCTCTTTTCATTTTTTTCTCTTGAATTATTTTCCCAATCATTCTGTTCCAAAATTGACTTAGTGTGAAACCTATACCTAACAGATTAACATACTGGAATATATTGAATAAAGTATTAAAATGTCTAATAACTTTGAAGGCGAATTGAGTGCCGAGTGAGTTGAATGCTTTATGGAGCTCCTTAAAAATGAATGAGGTTAGTTTTAATTTAAATATTGTCCTCTGCTGATTTTCCATCTTCTATTATCTGGTAGAATCAGTAATTTTATTTGATAATTTGGGAGAACTGTTTCTACAAAAATGACTGTGGCTGTATAGCTTTTTGATAAAGAACAAAAAGACCTCCAAACAAGGTTAAATTTTTCCATGAAAGTATTCATTTTCTATAAGCAATATAAAATTTAAGCTTTTCTAATGTGCTTTTTCCAACAGTCAGTTTTGTGGATGTTTTTCTTTTAGAAAATGTAGCTATTCCATACTCCTTTTAAAAGAATCCTGCAGGACTCATAAATTGCTTCATGAAATGCAAACCTACAGAGACATTTCCCTGTGCTCTTCCAGCCTGCCACATTTTAAAGTTTCCTCTACTTCATTCTTTTTTTTTTTTTTTTTTTGTGGTACCAGGGATCGAACTCAGGACCTTGCACTTGCCAGGCAAGCGCTTATTCAACTGAGCTAGATCCCCAGCCCTACTTCATTCTTCTTAACATGGAAGAATCATCATGTCCACCCCTCCTCTTCTTGTGTTCAACCTCTCGTCTCTTTATTTTTCACTGATGCCAGTTTTCTGTCTGTGTATTTCTCCTCACCCCATTTGTAGACATAAAGA
This sequence comes from Dinomys branickii, assembly GCA_004027595.1. NCBI lineage: Eukaryota > Metazoa > Chordata > Mammalia > Rodentia > Dinomyidae > Dinomys > Dinomys branickii. The sequence goes on along the minus strand of PVLD010007508.1, from coordinate 82,137 downwards.
CAGGAAAGCACAAGAATTAATGTTCAGCCTCTTCGTCCTCACTCAGTTTCCCATACCGGTGCGGCTCTGCACCACACTCTCTTGCTCGTTTTCTTAGCTCTGCTTTCCTTTTCTCTGTATCCTTCAAGGAGATTTTAGATGAGGAAGAATTCTTCTCCAACTGCTTATTTTTACAATCATTCAGAATCTACAAGCCAAGACACTTTGGGAAGAATTACTGTTTAGTTCTTCATAATAAAAAAGCCTCTTTTCACTCTACTTCAATTGTCCCTAGAGATGCTGAAATTATCTTAAAATGTGGTTGAACCAATAATGTATGCAGAATGAGTATGGAGTGGGAAGGATCGACGTTCAGCTGGAGCCAAGGTATCCTGCATGTAGTTGGAGTGGGACCGCTTCAGACTGTGCTTTCAGAACTTCCTGTTTGCCAAAGCTCTAAAGACAGAGCGGTGTAAAAAATGTGAGTGTGAGTGGGTAGAGGTGAAAGGGAGTTTGTAGTTACAGCCAAAGCTTCTTTCGGCCATGGAAACTTCTTTGGTATTGCTAATTTAATATTTACATGTTGCGTGAGTTTTGCCTTCTCCTGTACAGTGTCCCCATGTTCAGTTTTGTATAGAAATTCTCCCAGGTGTCCAGGTGAACCTGCTGGTTTGATCAGGAGGTGCTCTCCTTCCACTCTCTCCTGTCTCCTCGGCACTGTGTTGTGGGCTCCTACAAGTAGCAGTGCCTGACTTGACATGCTCAGCTCCAGAGTCAGAAGCTGGGTGTCTCGGCTACTTTTCTCTCACTGCTGAGACAAAATAGGCATTGTCCAAAATGAAGGAAGGAAATGTTTATTTAGCTTACAGTTTGTGGAGGTTTCAGTTCCTACTTGGCTGGCTCAGAGGCAGAGTGGAACATGGCAGAGAACAAACGTTCACTGCAGCAGAACACAGCAAAAACAACCAGCAAAAGGGAGGAATGGCCACAAGCAGCCTCTTTCCTTCCCTTGCATTGTAAACAGCCTACCCCCACCCAGCGGGTATGCAGCACTCACATAATCTCCATGCCCTCCTCTTCCACAGGCTCAGGACAAATACAAAGTAAGCACCTGGCTTCCTGCTGAGTCACTTAGCCAAACCTCTAGACTCTCCAAGCTGACACAATGTATCAACCACAACACTGAGGCATCTCTCCCAGCTTGTTAGCTGTCTTGCATCTTACCCTTATTCCCATTACTGAGCAGGAGAGACCATGTTAAAAGGCGGATGGGGGTGATGGCTGCCTCACTGATAGATGGCTGTGTTCAAATGCAATGGGCTCTGTGCACAGGGTGAGTTGCCTGAGAGGAAGGAGGTACTTAAACAGAGACAGTGAAACTGTACTGAGAACTGAGCCTCGGATGTGGTGGAATTCTATCAAAGATCTGGCCCATGTCACGCTAGAATAGAAAGGAACTTCATTTTCCTATTAGACATTCAGTTATTCAGTTGATCATTTATATTTGGATGTAAAGGTACTAATTCTACTAAAATCCAGTAGAATTATAAGGATATATAAATAAAACCAACAGAATAACTTTAGTAGTAGTAAATATTGGAGGTATTATTGTTGAGTGTACAATTTCCTGGTGAAATACTAAAATAAGTTGTAAAACATCATTATAGTGATTTGGTTTTATTGGGAACAAAATTAATTCCTTAGACTAAAATATACACAGGATTGGGGGTATCTGTCTCATTGTGCAGTGTTTGCCTAATGTGTAAGGCCCTGGATTCATTCCCTAGCACCCCACAAAAATATATATAAAATAAAAAATATGAAAACATAATTGTATTTCACAATTGATATGTGACATAATTATATAATATACGTTATATACAATATACATGATTTATAATATATTACATGGATTGTCTATCACATATTATACACGTATTATGCATAATGTATTAGCTATTATGCATAATCTTATTATATATACCACTATATAGTAGGAACATAACATGTGATAATATATTATGTACAATATAATACACAACATACAATACATATAATACACAATATACATATAATACATACATAATATACAACATATAATACATATTATATAATATGCATAATATACATAATGTATTAACTATACATATTATATAACAATATGATTGTATTTATACTGCATGTATTTATGTAATTTACTACACATACTTTATATTATAAATCATTTATAAAGAATAATTTATATATATACTAATTGCATTATATGACATATATATCTTATATATACTGGATTGGGAATTACTGTCCTCTGGTGAGGTACCAGTGCTATTTGGTAGAGCAAATGCGAGGATGGAGGATGAAGGACAGAGAAGAGAAGAGGATGGTCTGACGGCTTTTCCTTTTGCCCTTGACCTGTCGCTCTGGTTTCTCTAAGATTGCATCGCCACTTGCTGTCACCACAGGTTGGTGAAATAGCCAGAGGAGCTCTGGGGCCATTTTCAAGCATTCTTTGCTTCTGCTACTCTCTTGGCGCGCTCTAGCTTGGCAGTCTATGTATGGGAATCCACCAGGTTCCTTCTTTGTTCAGCACAGCAAAGCCGTGAGGCTGGGCCATCTGTGAGCTTTCTTTTTAAGATGCAGATACACCTGCTACCTAACTGTTCAGGCATCAGCACAGTCCCAGCTGTGCCTACGCCGGGGGAGGCAGTTAGAAATGCAGAACCTGAGCACCTGCCGTAATCTACTGATGCATGATGTGTAGATATGTATTTTGCCTTTCATAGGGTGTCACCTATTCCTGAGGTGGCAGTGGTTTCCTGGAATGTTTGACTTTGTGCTGCCACTTCATTAATCCATTAATCTACATCAAAGCTAATCCTCATGACAAACCTCAAAATACCTTCACCTTTCTATTGCAGAGGAGACAGGATGGGTGAACTTACTTATCCAAGGTCAGGCATGTAGAAATTGGTGGAGGTGTGCACCTGCATCTGGGTCTGACTGATTTCCATGTTCTTTTTCTCGACTATATAGCTTTTTCTTGAACTGAACTGTGGGTGATTTTTTATGTATTAGGAGAATAAAGCCCATTTAAAAATAAGGGCTGTAAAAGAGAGCTCTTTTAAATGTATTAAAAGAAAGAGATCTGTCTTAATTACTCTTCTTGTTGCTGAAACAAAATACCCAACATCCAAAGTTAAAGGGGGAAAGGTTTATTTGGCTCACAGTTTGTAGAGGTTCAGTTCAAAATCGCCTGGTCCAAGGCAGCATGGCTTGGTAAACAGGCCTCACAGAAGAGACACATTCATGGTGGGCAGAAGGTGGCAAAGCAACAAGGGACCTTAAGGGTATCTTTTTGCCCCTTTTATATTAAATCTAGGCTGCTGAGATTAGAGCGGTGTCAAGTTAATCAGCAGACTGATTTAGTAATCAACCACCCTTAATCTTCGCATTGCACCACAAATTAATCATAGTGTTACTCTAGATTCAGCCACCTCTGAATAAGTCCCACCGATAACTGCACAAAGATTCCAGGAGACATTTAGACACAAGCCACAAAAAGACCATTCAAGGGTTATTTCCAATGGTGCTCACACTTCTCATGTGATAAAGCAAAGAAAGTGTAGAGCATCCTTGGTGTCTGGCTTTGGTAAGACTTGGAACATAAGGGGATGCTGTCCTATCCTGCAATGCTTTACCCTGCCCACCAGCCGACTGGTATCTTGCTGCTGCTGAGGCAGGCCCCATCTGCCCAGGCCTGTGCAGTGCCAGGTGCTGAGTACTGTTTGTGTTATACCGAGCTGCCTGCGTGCCTCCACGCAAACTGTAGTTGCAGAGCTGTAAAACTATTTGCATTTTCAATCTATCAGATGGCTTTGAATAAAACCAGTGCCAACGAGGCTATTTGAATGCTTTATATTTGCCAAAAGAGGGTAAAACTTATGGCCTCCAATCAAATTATTAAGAAATACAGTATTTTCAGAGTAGCTATCTTTTCCACAGAGAGGTGCGGGTGAAGAAATTCCATAGAACACTTGAGATGACCCTGATCACCTTTGTTCTTGCAAAACCCTATTCAGCGGCACAAATGCGAAGGGAAACCCACAGCAACTGACACCTTGGTTGGAGGATCCTATTTATCTCTAGCTCTGGGGTTGTAACCCCTGTTGCAAGGCTGGTGACATCTAATGTAGTCTGTACACACTATCAGAGAAGAGGATCTTCAAGGGAGCCACCAGTTAGCATGAAATGAGGATCAGAGCACCCCAGAATCTTTAGGGCCTATCAGGGTGTTAAGGGGCACAGGTGCCAGTTGTAGGAGGAAGGGGAAAGCACTCAGGTGTTTTCAGGGATGTTCTCACACTTGAAGGGGACCCCACTGGTTCATTCTAGTCCAAGGAGCATGTGGTGGATTGACAACTAGAAGTCAGTTTGTAACACTCGGCTGAACTGAACCAGCACGGTGCTGGGTGCGGGAGGCCCGCCTGAGGATTGTTGCCGGCAGCACAAGCGGAAGAGCTAGAGAAGGAGAGGAGAGGCCGTTGGCAGCTGGTAGAAGCTGTCGGGAAGCTGTTAGGGAGCTGCTGGTTCTCTTGGGCTCTTCTGCTGGAGGACCTCGTCATGCCGGCTTTCCTCATGAACTTTGCTGTTCTCTTCAGAGGAGGAGCTCAGGACCTCATGGATCGCTGAGAACGGCTGCGGTACTTTTCAGGCGGCTCTGGTTCTTACTTTGAGCTTCGTTTCCTGCTTGCGGTTCAGATCCCTCAGCCTGCTAGCACAGAGCATTCACCTCGGTGGCACAGACTTCCTAGCTTTCAACACTGACCTTTGGGCCTTCCCGGGGAAGATCCGAGACACAGGCCTGCGTGAGACACTGTTACCGGCTCCAGCTCTTCAGCTGTGCTCATGCAGGACATTACTGTGGGGTACAGGCCCTTTTCTGGGTTCTCTGGTTTTCCATGTGTGGACAGCTTTCCTGCACTATCTCTTTGTATATGAGTCTTTGGGTGACTATTATAAATAATCTTACAAAATATGGGTCTTGTATTATATTGTTCTCCTTGCAAAACCTCGAAGTATAACAGTGCTCGACTGTGTTGGTAAAGGAGACTCTTCTGCCCAGCTGACCCTGCTTCTCAAAAGCGATGACAGTGATGACCTCCAAGCCAATCTGCCACCTGGGCTCCGGGCCTGCTAGAGGTGCGGGCCTCCCGCAGTGCATCGTCACTGTGACGCTTGCGTAGCATCCGACTTGGTCTACAGGAGTCCTGGACCCCAAGGACCAATTGACCGGGCGGCCCCTCCCGTCCGTTTAGAGCCAAGCCAACTCGGAGAACTCCGAGTGGGCCTCTAGAGTAAAGCTCTTCGAGTTAAAAAGAAAAAGAAAAAAAGGCAAACTCATCTTAAATGTCAGTCCAGCATCCGCGCGAGCGAGGGACAGCAGGTAATTAGAAGCAATTAGGCGGCCCCTGCCGGGAGGCCGGGCGCTTCCCGCGCTCTCCCTTCCGAGGGCGGCGCGCGGCTCTGCCGCCTCCCCTCCCCGCTGGCCGGCGCCGGGAGGCAGCGCGCGGGGCTGGGCCGCGGCCGGGCGCGCGCGGGAGCTGTCCGAGGTGCTGCCCGGCCCTGAGCTCGCGCCGCGCCCACCGCCGCCCCGCCCGGCCCGCGCCCCAGCACCCGCGCTCGGACCCGGGGCGCAGCGGAAGCAGGCGTCATGGTGTTCGCTCCAGGTAGCCCCGCACCTCGCTTTTCACCAGGTGTCCAGGAGGGAGTGGGGAGGCAGGGGACGGGAGGAGGAGCGAGGCCTTTGCCTCGGACCCTCTCCGCGTTCTGGAGTCACGGCCGGGGCTCTCGGGCCCGCAGCGCCTTGGCGCGTCGCCTTAGCCCTCTCCCCAGTCCCGCCCCATCTGTCCTCTAACACCCTCCGGCCCCTGCTCGGCCCCGTCCCGCCCGGCTCCTCCGCGCCCCGGGAGAGCCCGGGGACCTTGGGGACCGGGACCTTCGCCAGGAGCAGGGGAGCAAGGCGGGCGCAAGGGAGCGTGCCTCGGGCTGCTTCGTGGGAACCCCTTTCGCTTCTTGTCCCCCTGTGCAGAAGTGGCAAAGTGACCCTGGTCCTCGCGGCCCCTCGAGGACGAGGAGGCTAAGTGGGCGAAGCCAAGGGACGAGGCGAAGGGCAGAGGAAATATCCTGCTTTAGCAGGCGAGTCCGAAACTCCGATCCAGGCTGCAGCAGAAGCTGCTACTGCGGCGCCGCGGGCGCTTGCAGTGCTGTTTTTGGAACAGGCGGCGAAGGTCCTCGGTCCCTTTGCTGCTGCCCGTGACTACAAGTTGGCAAAGAGTCAGATCTGCCTGCGGTTTACCCGCTGGGCGGAGGGTGCGTGCGTGCGCGTCCGGGTGCGCGGCCCTGGTGCAGGACCTGAGTGTGTGTCGGTCGGAGGCTGAGCCTGGAGCAGGGGAGGCGTGGTCGGGGTTAACCTAAGCTCTGTCTGGACGATGGAAAGTGTCTCGGTCTGTGTCTGTCTCGGTCTCTCTCTGTCTCTCTGTCTCTCACTCTGCCTCTCTCTCTGTCTCGTCTGTCTGCTTGTCTGTCTCTCCCTCCATGAAGTCTGCTGTGGAAAACCGAGAACGGGAAAGAGTGAGGTGATAGAACTTTAGCTTTGGTGCAGGTCTTAGACTTGAAAGGCTGCTTTGCGCTTGCCGTTATCACAAACAGCTGAGGAGAAAGAGTATAATGCACTTTTTTTTTTGAAAGGAAACAATTGAATCTGGTTTCAAAAAATTCGATTAGCAAAACTGGAGAAGAGGAAGTCAGCCCTCTACCCGCCTCCTCCAGATGCCGCCTGACCAAAAAGGATTGAGTTTCTGTCTGCTGTGAGGCTTACCACAGGTAGTGACCTTTGGAGGAGCTGGAGGGAAAGGGCAGAGTCCTCCTGCCCTTACCAGATAACTCAAGGGGTGGGAAGAGGGTGGTCTGGGCACTGAAGGACACCCAACCACACAGGCTCAGCGCAGTTAGGAGAACAAACAAATAAACACCCCAGGTCTTAGTTGCATTTACAAAGCACTTAACACCCTAGTGCTGCTATCTCATTTGATCTGCCCTTTAACCTGGGAAATAAGAACTACAGACCCTATTTCTACCCCCTGGAGGCTGATTCCAGATAGTCTTTCCTGAATGAGTGGGAGTTGTCCGACCTCACCTCCTGTCTAAAATGTCCTTCAGCAGCTTCCCTGAATTTAAGGGTAGCTGCTTCTTGTTTGGAGGTTGGATGTAGCCAGAGGCAAGTCTCCTGGGAGGAGAGAGCACTGTCGCGTTTTAGGGTGACTTGGCTCAGTTATCTGGTATTTCCGTAAGTGTGATCGTGGGTGAAGGGCGTTGTAGTGATCAGGCGATGAATTTCTGGCTGGGGCTGGTGTGTTTTAAACAGAGATGTGGACAGGGCTTTGCTTTTCTTACCTCACTTCCAAGTTTGGTATTAGGGTTTGTCTCAGAGGAGGAGAATAAACATGATTCATAACTACCGAAGCTGGTGTACACTGACCAGGATGGGCTGGGTAAAGAAACCTGTGAAATTTTTTTGAATTGCTTCTTCAATTTTGAGATTTTCTCTAAAAATTGTAAGCATTTTGGGAGCAATAAGAACAGGATGCTAAAAATAACATGTCGACTTACCTCCCTGTGTATTGCTTGGATATTTTCTTTTTGTGTGTATAAGGTTTTTTTCCTTTTGTACCAGGAATGGAACTCACAACCTCGCACTTGCTAGGCAGGCGCTGTGCCACTAAGCTATATCCCCAGGCCCTGCTTGGATGTTTTCTAATAGTACTGTAGTATTGTTCTGAAAGAAACTTGGATGAAGGATTTTTTTAAAAGTCTGCTAGATTTTTACCATTACGTTCTCATTCTGAGCATATTGCTCTTCTAAGTCTCTGGATTCTGGCAATTCACACATTTTGTATCAGTTAAGAGTAAAACTTCCCTACCACCTTCCTCTGTGCTAATGCCACACTCAAGAAGGGAGGGAGCAAACTACGTGCTAAGATCACTCTAAAGCTAACAAATGGCTTCACATAAGAATGTTAGTGATGGGTTATTCCTAAAATTGGGTCAATGGGCACTGTGCCCTTCCAATCACATTTCAGCTTTTGTGACAAAAGTAACCCAGAAGCCTGAGGTATAGCTCTGGCCCTGTTTCAGCTAATTGGCCTGCCTTTGAGTCATTCTTTGCTCACCTGAAAAGCGAAGGTGGATGGCAACAGAGGTTCATCATGCACACTGCAGTCCAGAAATATAAGAGAACGGGGAGGAATTGGGCTGAGACTTTATATAACCCCAGTCGGAGCTCTCTTTTACCACACGCTATAAAGTGTGCTTTCAGTCTCTGGTTGTAGTTAGCACTGGGAGTATATGGAGTAGGGCTTAAGCTGGGGAAGGTCTCTGCGGGCTTCTCCGTATAGGGCAGGCAGGCACCTCAGTTCTGTGCCGTTCCTCTCTCTCATTATCAGGCATTGTAATTTAGAAAGATTTTAATTTTGTGCACACTGATCTTTTTTTTTTTTTGCGGTACTGGGGATCGAACTCAGGACCCTGAGCGCTTATTCCACTGAGCTATATCCCCAGCCCGCAACGAAAGAAGGAAACATCCGTTCCCTTTTTTTTTTTCCCCCGGGACCGGGGATCGAACTCAGGGCCTTAGTGCTTAGCGACAAGCACTTAGCCCACTGAGCTGTACCTCCAGCCCCACTGATCTTTAAAAGCCTTCAAGGTTTTAAGGGTTTAGATAGGTGGAACCTATCGCTTCTTTCTTGCACCTGTAGGAATTACGTGAGGTTAATGAGTTAAATGAAGAATATGGCCTGTGGGTTTCTCTGTAAGGACTGAAACAGAGGGTAAGGCCTACACAGAAGGTTGAGCCATGTGGGGGCACATGGCATAGACGCGATTAAAGTGAGGCCCCTGGTTGCTTTTTCCTATGCTTTTCTGTTCCTCCTCCTGCCACCTCCCCAGAGGGATAGGGAAAGCCCCCTAAAAGAAATGGAAGGAGATTGACAAGCGCAGGACCAGCGCCAAAGGCAGGAGGGCGCCGGGGCCAGTGTGGAGAAGAGCTTTTCTGTCCGCTCATCGTCATCATCATACACGGTTATATAAATAATAGTATTATATAGAATAATGTTACTAGTGTTTTTATCATTGCTGTTGTCGTCTTTTTAAGACAGGGTCTCACAGCTCAGGCTGGCCTTGAGCTCACTTTGTAGCCAGGCTGGCCCTGAACTTCCAAGGATCCTCCTGCCTCAGCCTCCCGAGTGCTGGGATTACAGGCGTGCGCCACCGCGCCCACTTCCACTCACAATTCTAAACTGATGGAGAGTACTTAGTCTGTGGTCAGGGAAAGAGCGCCATGTAGAGAGTGAGGAAGTAATGACAAGAGGTGTGTGGGCTTCTCGTGTGGTGCTGGTGCGTGAGTGAGTGAGTGCGTGAGTGAGTGTGTGTGTGTGTGGGGGGGTGTAGGGCATACTGAGACATTCTGAACTTTTTATGACAACACCTAAGTGGAAGAAGGAAGAGAGGCCGCTGCACAATGGCGTTACATTTGACAGCGTGTGGAAGAGAACATGTTCATTCCCTGTCCCAACCTGAGGCCATCTCAGTGACATCGTTTCACCCAAAGGACTTAAGATTCTGAACAGGCAAATTAGTTACTCCTGTTCTGAGGCAAGGCTAATACAGAAGAGAGAATGCAGTACAAGTGTGGAGGGACTTCCCCTTCGCCCTGCAATTAGTATATATTTTAGGGGCTGACATACCGCTTTCACAGATGTGCTGCTCTTGCATATAATATATATTTGCCTTCTTTGAATTTGTTTTAAGTCAGATGCCTTGTCAACACAAATCTTTTTTCTCTTTCATATAGGTTGGATGAGCTATAATAACATGGATTGCATGAGGATATAAAAATAGTATAGTTGTCAATATCTAAGTGCCCAGTCCCTAAAATCTAATCTTGGCTTGAAGAGCAGTTAGCATCTATATTTCTAGGGAAAGCTATTAAAAATGTTTAAGAAAATATTTATAACTTTTATTCATTTATATAAATCTCCTACCAACTCCCAAGAGGCTGACAAATGAATTATATGGCAGGCAGTCCTGGAAGCCTTATACTCTGCCAATTTAATACATTTTGTTCTGTTAGAATAGATTTATTTATTTATTATTTTTGGAGACAAGGTCTTGTTATGTAGCTCAGGCTGGCCTTGAACTTGTGGCAATCTTCCTGCCTCAGCCTCCAGAATGCTGGGATTACAGGCATGTGCCACCATGCCCAGCTTCATCATAGTTTTTTAAAAACATTTATTTAAAACATTAAAACATTTATTTAAAACATTTATTCATGTTTTTTAAACTCCAATAAACTTACATGCACCATGCTTAACATGATGAAAGCCTGTACTGGAAAAGAATTTTTTTATATGCAGTAAAGTTGACTTTTTAATATATAGTTCTATGAGTTTTAACAAATCCATAGATTCATGTAATGACCGTAGAACAATTTCATTACACTAAGTTTTTTCTTTTCTTGTGCTACCCTTTGTAGTCAAATCCTTACCCCACCCCTGACTTCTGGATACCATTCATCTGTTTTCTATTCCTAAAGATTTCCTTTTCCAAGAATGTCATTTGAATGGGATTATAGAGGGTCTTAATCTACTAGTTCCACTACCAAAATATTATAAACTGGGTGGCTTATAACCTTAACCTCACATGGCAAAAGCGTGAGAGCTCTCTCTCTCTCTTTCAAGTCTCTTTCAGAAGAGCATTAATCCCTTGCACGAAGATGCTGTCCACTGACCTAATCACCTCCCAGAGGTCTTTACCTCCTAATACCATCATCTTAGAGTTAGGTTTTCAATATGTAAATGTGGGGGGGTGATAGCCCTTTAGACTATAGCATATAGCATGTAACCTGTGGCTAGCTTGTGTTTCTCAGTGTGGCCTGTGTTCAGAGGTTGTTGCTTTTATTGTCGAGTAGTACTCTGTTGTGTGCATGTATCCAAAATTTCTTATTCCTTCTGCCTTTGAAAGACATTAAGTTGTTTCCAATTTTGGTGGTTATGAATAAGGCTGTGTTAATTATGCTTGTGTGTGTGTGTGTGTGTGTGTGTGTGTGTATGTGTGTGTTTGTCTAGGTTTTTATTAGTCAAGGGTAAATACTTAGGCTTGGGACGACTGGGTCTTATAACAAGGCCAAGCTTAGCTGCTCTCTGCAAAGTGGTGCCATTTTTATCTCACCACCTGACGCCCACTAGCTCTGTGCCCTTGTCGTTCGATCGGCTGCATCATAGTATTCACTGTGATTTTAATTTGCATTTCCCTAATGACTAATGACTTTGGACTTTGTCTTCAGGAACTTATTTGCCACTTTTATGTTTTCTTTGATGAAGTGTAGGTTCAAATCGTCTGTATATTATTTTGGGGGGAGAATGTTGTTTGCTTAATGTTGAATTTTAAGAGTTCTTTACATATTCTGAATATACTCTGCTGATGAATATATAATTTACAAATGTTTCCTCCCAGTTTGTTGCTGGAGTTTTCATTCCTTAAATCTGGTCACTTTTTTTCCAGAGTAACAATTTTAAATTTTGATGAAGTATGGTATTATTTATAAACAGATTGTACTTTTAATGTCTTATCTGAGACCTTTTGCCTAACCCAAGCTCTTAAAATTTTTTCTCACATATTTGCTTCCAAGGGTGTCTTTTTTCGGCACTGGGAATCAAGCTCAGGACCTAGCACTTGTCAGGTAGGCACTTGTGCTGCTGAGCTCTAGCCTTTCCAAAGCTATATCCCTTTCCAGAGGTTTTATAAATTTACATTTAGATCTATGAAGGATATGGGGGTTGATACTAACAATGTTTATTTATTTATTTACTTGTACGTGTTGTGGTGCTGGGGATTGAATCTGGGGCCTTACACATGCTAGACAAGGACTCTGCCACTGGGCCCCCCAGCCTCTAAATTGTTTATTTTTGTAATTAACATTGTAATAATTATACCCAGCTGTGGGGGAAGTGTGGCGTTTCAAAACATCTGTACTTGCACCGATAATTAAATAATCAGCCTTTTGTCTCCTTGTGTATGTTTGCAACTTTAGAACTTTTTATTTTAATGCATCATGAAACATATAACAGGTTAATGTGAACCGTAGTCACCCTCTACTGAGGTGCCGAATGTTAATACTTGTTCTGCTGCCTCACCTCACCGTGCCGTGGTCTTCTTATCCCGCCGCCCTCGGCCTCCTGCCCCTCGCCCTGCCCCAGCCTTCAGTAGTCCGGTGTCCGCATTGAGATGAACTGCTGTCAGGCTCTGCGGGTGAGAGCGTGAATGCGGTATTTTTCTTTCTGTGTCTAGCTTGTTTCACTTAGCACAGTGTCCTCCAGTTTCATCCATTTTGCTGCAAACAGCAGGATTTCATTAGTTCTTATGGGCAAATAAAGTAATCGCCACATATATCGCGCATTTCCTTCAGCTGTCCAACCTCGGAGGGGACCGCCTATCCTGGCCGAGGGCAGCAGTGCCGCTGTGAACATGTGGGCGCCCCTGTCTCTCTGATGTGCGGGTTTCATTTCCATTGACTACGAGGCTGGAACTGGGATCGCTGGTTGCATGGTACATCTACTTGTAGTGTTTTGCCAAATCTCCGTACTACTTTCTTTGGTGGCTGTACTAACTTAACATTCTTCTCAAAGGTATATAAGACTTCCCTTTTCTCTGCCATGCTTGGTAGCTTTTGTTAGTTTTGTCTTTTTGTGGTAACAGTGATTTTAATGGGGATGAGATATTATCTCATTGTGTTTTTGATTTGTGTTTCCCTGATGGGTAATGATATTAAGCGCTTTTTTTTTCATGCATTTGCTGGGCATTTGTGTTTCCTCTTTTGAGAAGTGTTTATTCAGATCATTTACTCATTTTTAAAGTTGCATTATTTGCTTTTGTGGCTGAGTGTTTTGAGTTCCTTATAGAGTCTTATTATTGATTCTTTGCCAGATGAATCATTTGCAAACATTTCCTCTTGTTCTGTAGGCAGTCTTTTCCCTCATTGAGAATTTTGTTTGGTAGGCAGAATCTCATTTGTCAAGCTTTCCTTTTGTTGCTTGTACTTTTGGGGTTACATCCAGAAATTCTTTGTCCAGACCAATGCATTAAAGCATTGTTGCTATATGTTCTAATAGTCTCATAGTTTTGAGTCTTATATGTAAGTCTTTGATCTATTTTCAGTTTATTTTTATCTGGGTGAGAGAAGTCTAGAATCTTTCTTTTACTTTTTCTTTTGGTGGTGAAGGGCACATGGAATCCAGTTTTCCCAGCACCATTTATTAAAAAGTTGTCCTTTTGCCAGTGTATGATCTTAGTGTCTTTGTCAACAATCACCTGAAAATATATGGATTTATTTCTGAGGTCTTTGTTATATTTCAGTGGTCTATATGTTGGTTTTTATGCCCAAACCATGCTGTTTTAGTTACAACACCTTTGTAGTATGTTTTGAAGTCAAATATTGAGATGGCTTTTCTGTTTGTTAAGAACTGCTTTGGCTAGTTCTTGTCTTTGTGGTTTTACATACTTTTCAGAAATGATTTTTACAGGCCTGTAAAGAATGCCGTTGGCATTTTCATCATAGAATTAAAGTGAGTAAACCTCCTATGGCTTTAATTGTTATAATTAAAATATGTTTATGAGCCATTACAGGGTCTATTTTGGTGAATGTTTCATATGTCTTTGAAAAGAATGTACAGTTTGCTTTTCTGGAGGGGGTGGGTTGTTGTAGAAATCTTTTGCTTCAGTTGAAGTTGTTCATATTTTCTACATCTTAGGCCAGGGGTATAGCTTAGTGGCACAGCGCCTGCCTGGCAAGCATAGGGTCCTGAGTTCAATTCCCAGTACCAAAACAAAGTATAAAGATTCTACATCCTAGCTAATATTCACTCTACTTGATCTCTTAATTACTAAGAGAGGGGTGCTAGAGCTTTTGGTTAAAATCGTGGGTATTTTCACTTTTTCCTTTTTATCACTTTCAGTTTCACGTATTTAAGCCCTTTTGTTTTACTGTTTTTTCCCTGATGAGTTGACCCTTTTTTCTTGGGCAGTGTCCCTCTTTATTCCTGCAACCTTGTTCTGCAGTCTATTTTCTTTTTTTTTTTTTTTTTTGCGGTACTGGGGATCTAAGTCAGGACCCTGCGCTTGCTAGTCAGGCGCTTATTCCACTGAGCTATATCCCCAGCCCCGCAGTCTGTTTTGACTGACAGTAATTCCAGATTCCTTTTGATTAATGTTTACATGATATAGTAGATTTTCTTTATTAATGCATCCCATATTTATGAATTTTTCTACTCGCCGAAATGCTTTTTTAACCCTGAAGTAGTGCAGCACTTTCACCATCAGTCTCGGATAAATGCAGGGTGGCAAAAAATTCTAGTGGCCTGATACACATGCTCTTGGTTGAGACCGAGGGCTTTCCCGTCCTGCTTTGGCTCTTACACTTTAAACAGGCCTGCTTTCTGTGCTCTGCGAATATCGTTTTCCATGTTTTATGTGTCTGTTGGTGATCAGACTGTTTAAAGTGCCCATAATGTCGTGCTGTGTGCTGTCCTGTGCTCCCAAGTGCAATAGGGACGTGATGTACCTCAGAGAGGACATACGCATGTCAGAGAAGCTCAAGCGCAAGTTCTGTGCTGTTGCCTGGGCACTCAATGTTAAAGAAGAAATAACATCTTAAATGAGTTGGCTTTGAACAGAAACACACCTAAGAGAAGGTTATGTGTGAAGAGGTTGACGAGGTGTTGTGATAGAGGCTCACATGACACAACTTTAAAGAGCCAGGGCTTCTCATTGTTTGCAGCAACTGTTCAAAGCTAACTACTGTGAAAATGAGATTCTATTTTGTACTATTTTCTCTTCCTTTACTTTAAATTCCCTTTATCACTGCATTTATTTATTTAGTTAGTTAGTCTTTTTAGACAGGGTCTTGCTATTCAGTTCAGGCTGGCCTTGAGCTCGCTTTGTAGCCCAGGTTGGTCTCGAACTTGCAACAGTCTTCCTGCCTCAGCCTCCTGAGTGCTGGGATTACAGGCGTGTGCCACCACGTCAGGCTCTACCATTGCATTTAATGTAGGTTTCTTATAGACAGTCTATAACTGAGTCCTGCTCTTTAATGACATAGAGTTTCAAAGGTGGTTTAAACTGACTACCAAGTGTTTAGATGTCTGCCTCCCAAAATTACTGCATTTTATAGTTTTTTCATTATCACTTAAAATTAGGTTACATTTCATCACATGACAATATGGGGAATTTTAGACGGCATAACTAATCAGAAAGGAGAAAACAAACTGAGTGTGGCGGTGCATGCCTGTAATCCCAGCACTTGGGAGGCTGAGGCAGGAGGATTATTGCAAGTTTGAAACCAACATATATTTCCCTTTTTAAACAAGAGGTGATCCTGTCACATATTATGTACCTGTGTATGATTTTTGACATTGTTTATACAGGTGTTTTATGATCTTTTTCATGCCATTCAAGTTGTCCTCTAGTGTTATTGTTTTAAAAAGACAAACAATGGTGTCCTTATTTCCTTGTATTCCCCTCCACATGATAAAAGTGAGGCTTAAGATCCTAACCAAGTTTGGGGCACAGAATCAATATTTGAAATTGGTTCTCTTATTTCATATGCACAACCTAGCTATTAAATAATTAGGGATAAACAAACAAATTGCACAAACCAATTTTGATACAGGTCTCCAAAAAGTGGGGCTGGGGAATGTGGCTCAGTGGCAGAGTGCTTGCCTACCATGTGTGGGGTGCTGGGTCCCATCTATGTCTGTGTAGCTATTTTTTGTCTGTCTGTCTATCTACCTATCTAGACATGTGTATGCGCTTGATAAAGTTGGTCTCCTTTAGAAAGAATCTTCTGTATCTTCTGCAAGCACTTCTTCCAAGTTAGTGTAGACAGTGTTTTTCACTCAGACCCTAGAAAAGTGGACTGTGTTCTTCTGAATTCTTTATTGGCCCCAGGCTGTTACTGTCAGTTACAGAAAGTAAAAGGATGGATAGCCCCGATTCCACAAAGTTGTCCCTCAGAATGAAATGAGTCAGTGTATCCAGTGCTTTAGAATTTTTAAGAAGTTGTCTAGATTGAGAATGAAAGGCACAGGTCTGGCTGTTGCCTCTCGTGCTCTATAGATGTGATGAGAATATTTCAGTTATTCAATAGCAATTCAAATATGAAGCTTAATTAATGGTTGAAAAAACTGGGGTTTGAGAACACATATGTCTGTGCTCAGATAATTTATACCATTTCCACATGTATTGGACTGGGTAAATTATTCAATCTTGCTGATGTGCTCATTTGCAAAATAAAATTTTCAAAATAAAGATTGTAATAGGTATTTTCCAGAGTTGTAATGAGAATAAAGATGAAATGCCTAGTATTCACACAAGCAAAGTTGTGAAATCAACCATCAGTTTCCTAGCGTTGAATACACAATAGAATCAATAGAATATTATACACAATAGACTATTATTTAGCCATAAGGCAGGTTAAAATATGGTAATTTGCTGTAGAATGGATAGAACTGGAAGGTGTGGCGTGAAGTGAAATAAACCAGGCACAGAAAGGTAAGTACCATATGTTCTCTGTCATGTGTGGAAGCTGTAACAAGTTGACCTGAATATAGACTAGTGCTTACTTGAGGCTGGGAAAAGTGTATGCATGTGTGTGTGTGTGTGTGTCTGTGTGTGTGTGTGTGTGTGTGTGTGTGTGTAGGGAGTGGTGGCCATAGTGGTTAAGGGGAGGGTGGAGAACAGGTGTCAAAACACAGTTGTATAGAAGGAGGGGTGCTCTGCAGCACAGTGTGATGACTATAGTTTACAATAACCTATTGTAGATTTTATGCTAATCTAGAAGAGAGGCGCTAGAAGCTTCCAAACATTAAAAGCAATGATAAGGAGAGGGGAATGCTCGCTGCCCCCATTTGATCAATCCGTTCTGTGTATACGCATTGAAATATCACAGTGAACCCAATCACTGTGTGCAATGAATGCATGTCAATGAAAACATTAAAGAAGTAAAGTTAAGGGGAGAAGGACAGTGCCTGGCCCTGAGTGAGTGATGTGGTAGCCGCTCTGGATATTCCTGTTGTTTAAAAGTGGGATGTCTGATAATGTGTGCTGTGCACACATGTTCACCTACAGACCATGAATCTTGAAATGCTCAGTGGCTCTGTGTGCGGAAGAAGCCTGGCTTCTTGGCTCACTGTGTTACCTAGGTAGAGGTGGTGAAACGGTAAAGCCAAGTGCTATGATGAGCTAAACTGATAATCAAGCAGATGTCTGCCTGTACCCTGGGATGAATAAGTTATGAATCACGGAAAGTTGCTGTTTAAAGGCTAGCAGCTGCATGCTGGAAAGCAGATGGCTATCTTGCTGATCTGAATAATTCTGATCTTGTCTAAATTTAAAAACTGAATATGTTTAGGTATAAGATTGAATGTATAGGAACATCCAGCTCCCCTGAGTGGTGCTTTCATTGTCAGAGCATTATGTTTTTAATACTAAAATATTTAGTCAGGGTAAGTTTTTACTGTAGGTGTTGTTTCACGTTCACATTTTGGGGGGACCTTATGCTGCAATCACTTATACATTGTCAGATGTTGTTCTCTGAATGCCATTTTTGGTCCCATGTAAATGGCTTTAGGAAGAAAGCCACAAAGTGTATTGGTAAAGCCACTGCAGAGTTACCAGGTGGGGCTTAGGAGAGGAGTTGGAGTTCACTTTCAAAAACACGACTTGCTGTTGTGTCTTTGAATAGGCTAAAGTAACTCTTGTTTTCCAGTCATGCTCTACATGAGCAGGCATAGCAGCCATGAAGGTTTAGAACCCAGTTCTCAGTAAAAACTCACCATGGGGATAAAAGAGGAGACACAGTGTAAGACACAGATGTAGGACACAGTGAAGGAGCTTGTATTTACACAAGACCTGCTATATTCCAGAAACGTCCCATGTGTATTTTTCCAATGATAAACAACTTGACCAAAATAAATGACAAACTAAAACTCTCTCCTTAACTTGTGGTCAAAATGTAGTTCCATATTCCCAATAAGTCACAGCTGATCTATTTCCTGGAACAAGCAGATAAAAGTGCTGTAAAAGCCTTTGGTTCTTCTCTTAAAATTTTTTTGTTCAAACTTGGGGAAGTAGTCTTTATGGTATTCAAGAAATGCACTCAAACTCTGAGCATCTGCTCTGGACAAGGCAGGTGGGTTGGTTGGGATTTTAGACTGAAGGCCTCTGTGGGATCCACATTGTATTTTGCCTAGAAGAAATTGTTAATTTTTATCTCCATGGAATTTATTTCCAACATCTTTGTGCATTTATTTTTGCCCTTGTGCTTTATTTTTACATTTTTGAGGAAATAAAAGAGGAAATTATGTGTTTATTGCAGTGCTGGAGATGGGATTTTAATTACCCCTAGCCAGGGAGTGTAAACTGAAGTTCCTTATAGCCTTAATTGCAATCTGACTCATACTTCAGAATATATTATTTCACCACATGATCAGGCCACACTACACAAGTCAATAAATAATAGTTATTTAACTCCAAAATAACTTAGGCTAAGAACAATCTCTCAAGCTTCACTTGTCTTGCCACTCTTTTTTTTTTTTTTTTTTTTGGTCTTTTTGAGACAGGGTCTCACTATGCAGTTCAGACTGGTCTTGAACTCACTGTGTAGCCCAGGCTGGTCTCAAACTCACAATGATCCTCCTGCCTCAACCTCCTGAGTGCTGGGATTACATGTACCACTGTGCCTGGCTTGCCATTCTTTCATGTGCTCACAGCACAGTGCTAGTTGTGGGGAGCTGTTGGTGAGAAGAATGGAACTCATCAACAGTGACAAATGTGCCCACTCCACCCACCTTAGGGCAGACCTGTCAGTGAAGGTCACATACATGTTATGGTTTGTATCTAAATGACCCTCTAAAGCCTCATATGATTCTAGGAAAGACCTTTGGAATGTGATTGTATTATGGGGTCTTATTGCTGACTGGCTGTTAGGCGGTGGGATCTTGTCAGAAGAGAGGAGTCACTCGGGAGTGGCCTGGGCTTATCTCCCTCTCTAGCTCCTCCACTGAGCTCTGTCTGCTTGCTGTACACCATACAGTGAGCAAATCTCCTCTACCACACCCTTGTGCCATGCTGTCCTACCTTGGAGTCACCACAAACTACTGACTGAAGCCTCCACAAACTGTGAGACAAAATAAACCTCCTATTTTTTAAAGTTGTGGGTGTCAGTATTGTGTCTCAGTGATGAGATAGTGACTAAGCAAGATAGACTGGGTACCAGGAGTGGGGTTGTTTCTGTGATGCTACCTGATCATATGGTGCCAAAGCCTTTGGAATTGAATTGAGGGAGGAGTTTGGAAGGCTTTTGCAAAATCATTGCAGAAGCAGCCCTAAATGGCTATTATTCAAGCTTTCTAGAAGATTTTCATCAGAGCTTAGAAGACCAGATTGCTAACACTAATGCAGCAAGTAAAAACCAGGTTCAGTGGGTTTCAGTTGGAAAGGACTCCATTGGTAGCTGGACTCTAGGCCATGAGTATTATTCTCTGGTGGAAAATTTCTCTACATTTTGCTCATGTCCTGGCTTTGTGGAAGACTGAGATTAAGGGTGGCTGACTAACTTGGTGGAGGAAATTTCAAAGTAGCTTAAAATTGAGGCTGTATTATGGATACTGTTGAGGGCTTTTAGCCTGCTGTACATTGAAAATGAAGAACAAGTGTCACAACTGAGTGGTTTTAAAAGCTTTGAGTTTCTCTGGAAAAGAAGCTCCTATAATATTGGGGCCTAAATAGATGTAGCAGAGGAGAGTTTGGTTGTTGAAAGGATTAGCATTAAAAAGAAGCCAAGTACAGTACTTTGAATCTGGACAGTAAGAAAAATGGCTTAAGGGCATGTAAAGAATCAGCAAGAACCCATCCTTCACAGGCTCAAAATTCCAAACACGAAAGATTTTGCTTTGAGAAGAGAGCCCAGACACCCTGCTGGATAAAGGCCATCTAGCAAATTGGCCTCCTGGGATTCCATTCAGTGTTCAGCCATCCAGGCACTCAGAGGCCCCTGCAGCCATACCGCAAAAGGGCCTGGCTACTACTTTCTGAGAGGAGAGGGGTCAGTCACTGGGTGCTGGTTTTATGGACATGCAGAATTCAAAAGTTATAGGGTCCTGGAAGTTCCCAACAAGATTTTAGAAAAAAGGCCTTGGAGGCCAGGCAGAGTGCACCTGAAAAGGCAGCACATGATGCTGCGAGAGTGACACTGTTAGAAAAGCCAGGAATGTGGAAGATCTGAGGAAAGCTATGAGAAGTGGGAAACGCTGGCCCAGGTGAAGTCATGCATGCTATAATGACCAGCAGTGCTGTAGGGATGGGGCCATTTGGAATTCAGATTTCATCTCATCTTGCTGTGAGCATTGAACATGGCACTGTGGGGTGTGATGTTTGTCCTGCTGGATTTTGGTCTTGCTTTAGTCTCATTTGTTTTTATTCCCCTATTTTGCCCTTTTTTTTTTCCCCCTTTTGGAGTGGGAATATTTGCTCTGAGCCACTGTATCTCAGCATTAAGTTTTATTTTGATTTTTATAGTGCTCACACCTAAGAGTTGCCTTATGTCTCAGAGGAGACTTTGGATCTGGATTTTTCAGAAATGCTGAAACTGTTAGGAATTTGGCAGCTCTTAGAGATGGACTAAATGCAATTTGCATTGAGAGACACACATGAGTCTTTTGGTGACCGACAGTGGAATGTTATGGTTTGTATCTAGATGTTCTGCAAGTACCTCATGCAGTCATAGGCAAGACCTTTGGATGTTGATTTAATTATGGGGCCGTATAGCCAATTTGCTATTAGCAGGTGGTGTCAGAAAAAGGGAGGTCACGGGGGGCGTGGCCTGGAAGGGCTCATCTCCATCCCTAGCTCATCCATTGTACTCTGCTTCCTGTCTGCCATGCTGTGTGCAGCTGTCCTCCCCCAGTCCCCTCTGCCACACACCCCCTGCCCTGGAGCCAGCTGACTATGGACTGAAACTTCTACGTGCTGTGAGCTAAATAAATCTCTCCTCCTTTACACTGCTGGTGTCAGATACTGTGTCCCAGTACTGAAGAAAGTGACTGAGACAACACACCCGGCCTGGGGAGAGAGGGAACAACTGCCTTGGCGATAGTGAAGCTGGGGTTGTCAGGCAAGGCACACGGAGGAGGAGTAGCACATGGAGGCACATGGAGGATGCTTCAGAGAGTTTCTCTCATTCGGCAAACCTTCACGGTGTTCTGTGAATCCTATATTCTGCTAAGTACTGGGTACTAGGATTTTAATATAAAGAAAACTAAAGGAATAGAGTGCTGTGATTGAAGGCAATACAGAGGAGGCCTGGGTCATTTCTACTGTGGTGAGAACACCCTGGGTC
This sequence comes from Dinomys branickii, assembly GCA_004027595.1. Lineage (NCBI taxonomy): Eukaryota > Metazoa > Chordata > Mammalia > Rodentia > Dinomyidae > Dinomys > Dinomys branickii. The sequence continues at coordinate 60,653 of PVLD010007508.1, read as the reverse complement.
TGATCCTCTCGGGGAGCTAGTGTTAGGGGGTGGATATAGCTGTGCTCCTGCAGAGAAACCCTCTTCCGTCAGGGCCTTAGCACCGTGGGGCTATATCAAATCACTCCAGCGTAAGTGCTGAGGTTGGGATGGGAACACAGGAACTTCTGAAGGGGGGAAAAAGGAGTCTGTTGGGCCATGTCCTTTTAGGTACATAAATGTGCTTAAGAAAAAATAATAGTCTCTAATACTTTAGGCCCTAATAATGTCCTCATAGAAGGGGCGTGAAGACCTGAGAAGAGGCTCTCTGATGGGACCAGGTGCATTGGATCTGGACCCTACTCCTGAGGTCACCTCCCTCTAGCGACCACTGCCACCACTGGGACAGGACAGGGGTGTGCAAGACTCCTTTTCAGAGTTGCTCGAGTCTGGTATAGACATATTTTTCTTAGAGTCTCAGCCTAGCTGAGGTGGGCTTTCAATAAACACTAGGGGAAAACCCAAAGAAAACAGCATACACATATCTTAAAGGGCTCAGGATTTTGACTTGATCGTAGATGTTTCAGTTCTTAGTCCCTGTTCTGGATCAGCCATTACTGTCTGGGCTGTGACTCAGTGAATTTTGGTGCCAGCCACCCATAAACCCATCTGGGCAGCTCTTTGTCCAGTGCAGGCCGGTAAAACGCAAACCTCTGTGATGTACCCCAAGTGGAAGGAGGTTCTAAAAGCTCTCCAGGAGGATGAGTGTGAAGCTGGCTTGAGAAGCGCCCATCCGACTTCAAAGCAGCTCTGTGAGGAGCACCTCCGGTTCTTGGTTCCCACCCCTCGTCTCTGCTCTCGGCACCTACCTGTCCTGCCACACGTTGCGTGAATGAATGACTGAACATGTTCTCATCTCTGCTTTTGCCTCGTCATCCTTCTGTTAAGGTAAAAACCAAGAGACTATTCCGTCCTCGCTGCCCACATGCACTCCTTGTACTATCACAGGTCACGTCCTGGCTGGAGGAACATATCTCTTCCGGTCACTGGCCCCTTATAAAAGTCACTCTTTAGACACTAGGTGTGGTCTTGTCCCTCTCCTTTGCGATACTGTCTACATCATTCAATGACCATGGCACTCAGACAATCAAAATCACAGATGAATTAGGCAGATGAGACCTAAGGTCCTGGTGAGGCTGGGGGCAACCCTGAGCTGTCAGACTCTTCCATTACAGGGGCTGAAGGCTGAGCACAGAGCAACTGGAGGGACGCCAGCACAGATGTGCCCTGACAGCTGAGCGGCAATATCGTCTCACCTGGCTGTTTTCTCACCGGCATGCTCCTTAGTGCTGGGGTCAGAGCTGAAGAAGGAACGAGGTAGAACCCACAACGCACATACTCAGGAATCTTCTCCAATGACATTCTAAGGAGTGTTTTCTGATCCCTCAGACAACAGTCTGGCTCACTTGGAGAAACTGGGACAGTTGTCATGGCTCCATGCTTTAGAAGGGCATTTACAAATTTCAAACACAGAACGAGAGAATTGGAGTGTATTACTGAATCTGTTTTCCCTTATGGTCAAGGCTTTTTAAAAAAATTATGTGACTTGACTTAGAATTTATATTTGGTAAAATAAAAACAGCATATTTATTTTTTATGGAGTGTTTATGTAGTGCATTGTCCGAGAAAGAAGGTTTAATGTTATTTATTTTTTGGATGTTATTTAATATGCTAAGTATCTCTGTTTAAATTGCCCAAAGGTTTATTGTTTACTGCACTGCTGTGGAAGGCGATCTTGAATGTATGTGTGTGTCAGCTAACTATATAAAAGGGTCTTCCCTCAGGGCCAGGGATTTAGTCAGTGGCACAGAGCCCGCCTGGTCCTGAGTTCAATTCCTGGTACCCTCTGCACAAAGTCTTCATTTTTTAAAAAAATATACATTTCAAAGTCAATATACGAACTATGGCTTGAAATCAAAACTTAGATTTAATACAAAGCTTTTCTAGTTGCTATTTGAGGAACATAATTTAATTGTTCTGAAGCTCAAGTTATCTAATTATAGAATAACAATGATAACAAGAATAATAATCTCTCTTTTGGGTCATAAAGAGTTGCAATTGTGATTGAAAGAGAACCTTACTGTAAAATGTGCTTAACTGAGTGTGTTACGTCCTGTAACAGTTTGAGCTATAATTTGTATTTGTTTAACTTTAATTGCAGTCTTTAGCTTGCATGAATTTACTGGGGAAACATCCCATGGTAGTATTAGGCATCTTTTCAGCCCTGTTTAGAGCCCAGATCTGCCGCAGGGTATCTGGGAATGGGGCCCCACCAGGGGACCATAATTTTCAGTCGTACGAATTTTATCATTCACCTTTGGAACTGCTGCCTTTTAGGCATCTGTGAGACCCACACACCTGAAGCCATAGGCTGTGTGAACTGAGCTCTCTGTACCCCAGGAAGACTTTGCCAGGGACATAGTGGTGAGAGTTAGAAGGACATTAGTTTCTCTGCTGTTATTTTAAATATATGCATTTTAAATGTCAATCGGCTTGAGAAACCACTGTAGTCTGTTATGCTAGTCACTCTCTATAATTCCTTTTTCTTTTTTCATAAAAGAAAGAGAGACAGGACACTTTTCCCTAATTGCATGTCATCCTGAATGGGAGAGACCAAACCCCCAGGACAGGATCTTTGGACCTGACAGTCGACAGGGTTAAGCCACTGGCGTCCCTGGCACTTTGTCTTCCAAAGTTGTCACTCTCACACTGTTAGGGAGCAGTTCCCAGCCACTGTCTTCTGCCCCTTCTCTTCTCCAGGAGACATCTGGAGGCACTTAGGCTTGCTGCATCTGAGGGGTGCTGTATGGACAGCCACACATTTCACAGAAAATGGAAATAGGAAGCCCTGGTTCAAAAATCAAGACAAAATGTCATTAGGGTTCTGGATTATAAGATTTTTTTTCTTTCTTTTGTTGATCTCTCTCTTTGGACTTACCATGGTGTTTTAAATAAGCTACTTAAAAGCCAGGAATAGTGGCTCATGCTTTCAGTTCCAGCACTAGGGAGGCTGAGGCAGGAGGACTGCGGGAGTTGGACAGCCTGAAGAACATGCTGAGACCTGTCTCAAAAAACAAAATGAAACACAGGACTTGCTGTTTAATATTTTTCTAGGTAAAGAATTACAATTTTCAACTGGTAGTGTGAATTTTATCATTCATCTTCACACTGTTCAATACTAGTTCTAAACGCAAATGTAACTCATAATGCTGGATGAAAAAATTGCAGGACTTGAGTTTCATAGCTTGTACATGCTATGTAATTCTACCAGAACAGTGGGAATGCTGCACAAACTTACTGGTTTTATTTTACTTCTCCTCCTCTTCCTCCTCCTCTTTTTCCTTCTTCCTCTTCCTCTCCCTCTCCCTTTTACCCCTTGTCCTTTCCCCTTCTTTTGCTCCTAGGAACTGAACCCAAGTACTCTACCACTGAGCTGCTTACCCCGCCCATGTAATTTTGTTTTGAAACAAGATCTTGCTAAACTGGCAGCTGGGACTCAAACATGGAATTTTCCCACCTCAGCTTCCAGAGTGGCCGCATGTTTCATTTCTTGGTTTGCACATGGTCTGCCATCGTGCTGTACCTTCAGCGTACAGATGAGTCAGGAAAGACTGAAGGGAAAAGGAACTGTGGAAGACCTTGTCTTTCCTCTTGGGCCAGTTTGTAGCACAAGTAGTTGGCAAGCACAGGAAGCAACAAGAGCAAGAAAGACCAGGACAGTGTTGCTGGTCAGTTATATTTCTCAAGATGCCATTGCCCGTTTTCTGTGTTCTAACAAGTTATGGTTCTAACAGAATGTACAGCCTCCCGTCAGCCCATGTTCCTTGGTTTTCTGTGGGGATTGGCTCCAGGACCCCAGTATATACTTGAAGTTGCAGACAACCAGTCTCTCTATGAGACAGTGTGATATTTGCATATTATCTATGCATATCCTGTTGCATAAATCATCACCTGATTACTCACCATCTAATGCACTGTAAATGCTATGCAAAAAGTGATGCTGTGTTGTTCAGGGAACAGTGACAAGATTGAAAAACTGCGTAAGATTAGCACAGGCAGATCTTTCAGGGGCTTTCTTCTCTCCATAGCTGGTTGGATCTCATTTGTGGCTCTCTACAGGCCACAGAAGTCCTGTGCTCACGTGGCATTATGAAGGCCATGCGCACTGTCCACTCAAGTCCCACCTACAAAACACAAGCTCAAGATAAGAGTATTGAGTTTCAAGATGGCTAGGCAAATATTAAACCAAACACGGAGGACCTCTGAGTGTAGGCCCTGGGGTGGTGACTGCTGGTCATCTGCTTTTTAAGTTGGCCCTGGCTCCAGGCATCCAGTGGAGATGTGAGGGATGCTGGCAAGCTTCCTACAGCGCACAGGGCAGCCCCCATGTCCAGGTCCACGGTCTGTCACTGGGGCGTCTGGCAGCATCCCTTCCTGGCAGAGCTGCTCTCTCTGCAGAGTCTGCTGGGTGTTCACAAAGCCGTTGCTCCTTCAGACATGACCAGCACTGCTGTCTGCTCTGGAAGGCTGGGCCACTGATGCTTCACCTTTGCCCACTGCCCACTGCTGTTTGTCTGCTGATAAGGGTGGACAGGTGACCCAGCTCTCCAGCACAGTCCTTGATGTCTCCTGGCTACTGCAACTGGGGCTCAGGGCCTCTTTTGGCACCGCCACCTCAGAACTGCTCACGAGCGCTGCTTTGCCAACACAACAGGACACGGTGAAAAGGTTCTCAAGAGCTCTGACCTCCTTGGGGCTGTTCACTTGAGGCTGGGTCATGTCCCACATCAGAGTCCTCAGCATTTCAGCAATCGTCCTGCAAACTAAAGAATCCCACACTACATGGGACAAAAGCTGGCCACAGTGTCGGGAAACCTAAAAGGGGGGATGGGTGTGGAAAGTGGGTTTGGGACAAGTGCTTGAGGCTCTTCCTTGCACTTTTGTCTTCAAGGGCCAGAAAGTGTGCTGCAGGTGAGTGAGCAAAGACCACAAACTCCGGGCATTGTGGCCCTTGGCTGTATAGCACTTTGGGAGACTGAGGCAGGAGGATCTCAAGTTGAAATCCAGCCTGGACAGTTTAGTGACTTATTGCTATTTTCTCTCAGAATGAATTCCCACCCTGTATCGATGGCTACAGTTCCATTTCTGGGTCTCTAACCACAAATAGCAGCTGGTGAAGGGAAGGATCAGGCCAAAGAGGACTCAGGAGGGACAAGTGCAGAACGCTGTTGATTGGCGTCACAAACTGTGTGGTAACCGCTGACCCCATGACGCTTTGCACCCTTGGAGGTGAGGACAGTCTTTTGAGCCTTACTGCTGCATTTCAAGCATCTGACACAGATCTTGGTTCATGTTAACTAATTACTTAGCACCAGACCTGGACTAGTGCTCAACAGACAAGGGCTTTGTGTGCGCTTAGGGTGAAGCCAAGGAAAACAACCCGCTACCAGTTGTTTTGACCAGGGCTTCTCATCCAGAGCAAATCTCACTGCTTCATCTGACCAGAAAGTCACACACCGGAGTCCTGCCTTCTGCCCTGGCTCTCGACAGAGTACCAGCTGCCTGTGTTGGGTTTGCAAGTTAGGGACTCTTTTTGGATGTGGGGGAAAATGTCAGTTTCTTGAATCAGTGATTTTGGGGAAAATAAAATACATATATATGTACAGAAATTTGGAAAACTACAAAACATAACCCAACATACATGCAAAAATGCCAATAATGGCCTGTGATTTGATATTTTAAAAGTTTTGCTTAATGCTACAAAAACTGTTTCAGCTATTACATTCATTCAGTCCCAAAGAAATCCGTATGCATTATGAGGCCTTGTTGGGGTCACAAAAGCAACCTCTTTTCTGATAAAGGCTCTGAGCATTTTCATGGTCATGAGTAATTAATGTCTCATTAAGCTCTTTATTTTGCTCACTATACTATCAACTGGTGGGACTTTAATGATGAAATAACTTTTGACTACGTGTGGAATGAAACATCTCTCACACACAGCTTTGACACTGTTTGAGACTATTTCATCAAATCATTTATCTTGCACCAAATTGTGTTGCAAACTTTAAACAACACATGCAACTTAGATACCTCTCTCTTTTCTTCCACTGTTACTCTGTTCTTTATTGGCAAGGCCTTACCCTCAGTTTTGATATGTTCCTTAAAGAGGATTTTATAGCTAGCATTGAGTCAGGCTTCTTAGAAACTGTTTCTCCCAGCGGCAGAATTTTACTGTCTTAAATTCTTGATAAGTGTAAGTAGAAAACACCAAGCATTCCTTCTCCGATATGGGGCTTCCTTTTCTCCTTTTTAAAAAGTGTTATCAATCATCTTAGACTTTGGCAACCTGATTTCTCTGGGACAAGAACTCAAACTACATGTGCTTATATAAAAATTATGTCAACTATAACATAATATATTAAATATCTTGGTTAGGAAGATGCCCTGTGGTGTAAGTATGGTTATGCACCAATGAGCTAATCATATTTCAACCATAACTTATTAACTGAAAGTACAACACAGTGTTTAGATCCAAGGCTTAAATGAGGATAAAATACAAAAAGCTTTGTTCCAGTTACCGTTACTGTGTAGTAAGCCACAGCTAAACTTAGTGGCTTCCTAACTTAAAGCTGTTTGTCTTGGTCATGAACCTTGGATTTGGAGGTGAGCTTTCAGAGAGATCTTGACTCTGTTCCATTCAGCAGGAGCTGGGGTGACTTCAGTTGTAGAAGTCACACGGCAGCCACCTCACATGGATGCTCCTTCACTCCCATAATGTATGGCTGGTGCTGCCCATCAGCCAAGAGCTTAGTTAGGTGCTGTTGTTCAGAACAGCTCTACGTGGCCTCCCGCATGGCCTGGATCTCCTTCCAGCATAGTGTGTGGGGAGGTAGCAAGGTGAGGATCCCCCGGGAAAATGCTGCATCTCATCATTTTATGTCCTATGCTTGAAAGCTCTGCCCTGTCCTTCTACTATATTCTAACTGAGGCGAGTTCACAGGGAAGGACAGGAGACTCGAGCTGTCATGAGAGATGGCCGGATTTTAACGAGTATGGGAGGGGTCAGGGATATTGCTGTGGTCATTTTTAGAAAATATATTTTTTTCTGCTTCATAGGGTTTTCCTGAGAATTAAATGAGCAATTCTTGAGAATTAAATGAGCCAGTATGTATTTAGAATGTTTAACACACAGTAAGCAGTGCGTATGAGTGTGCTATTCATAGTAAACAAAAACAAAAACCATACAAAATTGTTGAGCAGAGACTCAGAATATAGACTTGCTGCTTCAGACCTCATCATTTCAATACAATGAAAGTGAGGACCTGAGTTTAACTTGTTCTGCCATCTGGGAAAGGAACTTGAGCCATGAGGTCAAAGCTGTGAATGCTGGCACAGGTCAGGCTAGGGAGACCAGAACTGTACCAAGTTGGCCATAGCTATATAGTTAGAGCAAGGAATGGATGTTCTATCTCCAGAAACCCTTGGAAAATAACTTGCGGACAGACCTGAGTATAAAAGTAGGTCTCTTCTTTAACTTGGAATATATTTATGTTAACTTGCAAAACTGGTACCTTGTCTTTATTTTGTGAATACTAAGATGCGGTAACTTTCTGTCATAATTACTAGTTCTATATATTTTGTTTAATAGGTGGCATTTTTGTTAGATATAAAAATACTTTTGAGTATCTCAAATGTGTGAGTTCATAATCTGGACACATGTGAGTCTTGCTGACAGATATAATTGTACCGAGTGTACAGCTTCCTGTGTCTGTAGCTATTGCAATGGTAAACCAGCACAGGACTGCCATGTGCTGGCTGTAGTGCTGGACAGTGAATGGAAATGTGAGGCCGTTCTCATTCCTTCCCTAGAGACTGAGGAATGTACTGTAATCTACCATTAGTCTTTATTAAGCCAGGTGTGCTGACACAGGCTTGCAGTCCCAGCTCTCTGGGAGGCTGCGGCAGGAAGACGGCATGCTCCACCCCAACTCAGGCAGCTTAGCAACTTTGTGAGACCCTGTCTCAAAATAGAAAAATAAAAAAGGGCAGAGGTTGAGGCTCACTGCCAAGGCCAGGGGTTCCTTCCCTCTAGCCCCTCAAATACTCTATTGTTTTGCTCAGAGGTATTTAAAAGGTTGGAAGGACTTTGCTTGTTATTAGTTTATCTGGGTCTCCTAAAATAATCCAGAGAGAGTCAGAGCCACCTTAGAGGGGATTGGCACAGGCAAGCTGGCGGTGGTGTCTGTGTGGAGGAAACCCACAGTAATGACGCTGTGGTCAGGTTTCCCTCGGATGCCTGGGCATTCACCCGCATCCGGGAGGGCCCGGCTTCCTGAGAAGCTGCATGGAGCTCACTGTGGTGGCCTGGCCCCTGACTGGGCAGAGGGTGGCTGGACCCGGCTGCTGTGTCCCTGCCGCCCTTGCTGCAGCTGTCACCGGCCCACTGTGATGGCTAATTGGACGGGTCAGCTTGGCGAGGCCATGGTGCCCAGTAGGGTGGTTACACAGCAGTGGGAGGGGGAATTTTAGTGCAAAGGCTGAAGTAAAAACACACAGAAAAGCTCGATGGGAAATAAACATCATATGTCTTTTGGTGTCAGCTGGATTGGAGAAGAGAGGTTAAACTGAGAATACGTAAAAAATAAAATATTTTAGGTATGGCCAGGATAGTGGGCTAAAACCCAAGGCACCATGCTCTGGTGCCGTCCCCTCTGTTTGACAGTGGCTCATGAGAACCTGCCCATCAAACACCACCTCCGCTATAAACCCAGTTGTTCAAACTCTGGAAGGGAGGGGATGGCCTGATTTTTCTGCACAGTGGGCAGAAGTGGTAGCAGACGTCCTGCCTGTGCTCTGCTGTGTGCTTTCTGCCCAGGTGACCCAGGGAGGCGCCGTCAGCAGCTGGGTTGTAATACGGCTGCATTTCCCTTGCCAGGGGTTGGGGTCCGGTAGCCACATGGAAGCAATACAAGGGGAGCCTGCTGGTTGAGGTGCCCGTGTAGTGGGAGGCACTTCACCTTCCCTGAGTGCCCTGTGCTTGAGTTAGAGATTCAACACTCAAAGGAGCTCACACACACACTGGCTCGATTTTTTAGTTCTGGTTCCTGCTCGTTTGATTTGCTGTCTTTACTACACATCGTGACTTTCAAACAGACGTTTAAGCCTGTTCTACTGAACCATCTGTCTGTTTTGGTGCTGGCGTTATTGTGCTTTAATTATTACATGTAAAATCATTTCAATACAGGGAGCAAATTATCACATGTAATGTCCTTTATGGGTCATTTGACCTCTTTTCTAACATGGTAGAGAAAGTGGATCATTCTCTAATAATTAGCGTGTCTATGTATGTTAGCAGAACAAGTTACTAGTCATGGCCACCTCAGCCAACCACGTGCAACATTTTGCAGATGGTGAGGACATTACGGGCGTTGTGACTTTGGGAATAGAAGCATGATTAAAAGACGGATTTACCGCTCAAAAGGAAGCAGATGCTCAGGGTTTTGCGAACTCTGGTTTGGGTTACTGAAGATGCTTCTGTGATGAACATTCTTGCAACCTTAAATGATGCTCTGCGGGTGTCTCAGGAAAAAATTTCAAACATTTGCCATTTTGAGCAACAGGGAACTCAGAACTAAATCAGGTTCTGACCTTCTTTTTCCCAATATTGAACAGACCGTCACACTGGAAAGTGATGTTTACCAACAAATTCCATCTTTTTGCCTGGGTGCTCTTGAGCTGTGACTTGAGTACAGTTCTTATTCCAGGGAAGGATGTGGTGGTGTCACGGTGGCTCTGAGAAGTGGATTTTCTGCTTTTGATGTAAAGTTGTGCCTCGTTCTTTGGACTTGATGGCGCTTCTGTTCTCTTGATGTGGGAGAGGAGAGGAAGGGAGAGTGATTGAAGATGGACCCTGTGCCTCTTAGTATAAGTGAGGGGGAAAGCTTGGTGCCTGAACAGACAAAGTTGCTAATTCAGAGAAATACCAGGTAGCATTTTGTCGCTGCAAAGCAAAATCTGAATGCCTCACTATAAGACCCGAGCATCTTAATTCCTACCAATAACCAGCAAAATAGTAATGAATTGGAGAGAAGCTTATCCATACACAGCGTCTCAGGTAATGTGGTGTTTAATACAGGGAATTTCCTCACTAATAATATGCTTACAGTCTTTCTGGATTCTGTCTATATTTTAATTTGCTAAAAATCAGGTGGTTTAAGCTTGTCTCCAAAGGATTGCAGTTAAGCCCTACTGGATGTGTGCATGAAGCTCCGTATTTCCCGAATTCAGGACAGGACAGGAAGGTAGCACGAGAGCTCGAATTACAACCCTTGGCATCCTGTCTTTGAAAACCTTCACCCGCATGCTTTACCTAAGTACTGGATGTGGTACCAGAGCACCATTATTCTCATGCTGGTTTTTAGGGGCTTGTGTTCATGTTATAATTATAGCAAGGAAATGAGTACCGGGAAGTGCTGAGGTACCCAGTACTGCTCTTGCTTAATCTTCGCTCGTTATTTCTTTGCCTCCCCTGGAGCTGGGATGGACACCTGCCAGACAGGCTTCGTCATTCTACGGTGAGGAGCCAGGGGAGCATGGAGTGGGGCCAGAAGCTGGGGACCATTTCATCTGGTGACCAGTTGAAGTCTTAGATGACTTTTTCCCCTGATCAACAGAACACCTGGGCTTTTCTGGATTTACCTTTCTCTTTCGGTGTGCTCTGTGCCCACCCATACCTCCTTAGTTAGGTTTTATGCTTTATAACTATTTCGCTGGTTGGTAGATTGTCATAAACATAGAAGAGATACACTAATCATCTAAAGCAAGAAATGAAACCATTGTTGAAAATTATTCAGTCAATGATTTGGAAGGCTGAGATGAATTCAATTCATAGCCAATAGTGTTACTTACATATTTTATTATCTTTAGATATAATTAGATAAAAATTGATGGCGTGTGCTCCCAATATTGGTGCGGACAGACTGGGAATGTGACACTCCCTCACCCATCACCCCTGGGAATACATTGTCTGTCCTGATTTTATTTTCATGCTACATGTGCATACATAGATGCTTGGGCTGCCCTTTGTATAGAGAACTACACAAACGTGCTATGTACTTCTTGTGTGGCAGGTGCTGTAAATGTTTTCAAATGCCTTGAGTTTAATAATGTGTTCCTTTCAACCATCTTCTCCCCCGTGATCAGTGGGAGCCCTGAAGACAGCAGAGGTGCAGTCAGTGTTCCTGGAAGGGGTGCAGTTTTCTGGCTCGTTCTGACCATGGCATGACTCTGTCCTTTGTTGCCCTATAAAACAGCTGAGTTAATTGGGTTAGAGATTATGAAGTAGAAGTTAAATAACACAGTTTTACTTGCTTTCCTGGAGACAGTTTTTTTCAGAGAGAGAAAAATTCTACTCTTAAAATAAATACAAAATTGTCATATATTACAACCCAGCTGTGGCTCTAAATTGTCTTAACCTAGCCTCAAATTGCAATAAATGAATCACCTCTCTATTATCTTCTGTTCTGGCCTGTTAAGGCAAAGTAACTTGATAATAAGTGTAGGCAGTAATGAATGTATTCATCCTTTATCAGCTTGTTATGAATTAATTTACCTATCCCTTGGGGCGACATGATTTAAACATAAAATCATTTCTGTATATCTTTGACCTTTACGTAGATGTTTCTCCCACTATATCTGTTCATCTTGCTCTACATTTTCTGCACCAGGTTAAGAATATGTCCCAATTACAGGTGCAATATCTGCCTATGGTATATATTCAAGTCTTTTCTATTTGTCTGATAGAATTATGCCCGACCCCTGCTTGTCTAAAAAGGTATCATTGTTGTACTATTAGGTTTTTAAAATAGACTGTCCAGTACACTATGTGATTCACATGGGCAGAGCAGATGGATCCGAAAGACACTGAGTCACGTTGTCCAGCCTTCTGAGCACATGTATTGATCACATTATCTGCCAGCAGTTCTTTCTCACCATTTGCAAATGTTCTATGTTGATTCACTGGTTAGTGCATTAGTGCTTCATGAGATTTTCAAGAGGGCCTTGTGATTTGCTTACTTCTTAGAGGGCATTTTTGTTCATTCCTGTGATCTCCAATCAAGTATTGAAATGAATCGCAAGAAGGCTGCCAAGAAGACAAGGTGCTTTTAATGTGACATACAAAGAATCCTAAGCATATAGATGAGAGCAAATTTTTCTATAGATAGGAGCTTCTAATTTGACGGTGTTTCTGGCCAATAATGCCTTTGGCTCCATGACAAAGTAAAATTTGAATTTCTTCCATTTGATTTGTTTCTATCACTCAGTGATCCAAAAATTTCCACAGAAGCATTTCCCTTTCCTCTCAACAAAATACTGTTTCTCATATCGTTTGTGAGTCTAACGGCTCTGACAAACTTAACTATAATCCAAGAGGACAACCCTGGAAATGACCCTGGCAGCCACAGCCCAGCCTGGTCTGTGACCTGGGGAGGGTATAGCTAGAGGTTTGAAATTAACGGTTTAGATCCTGCCTGCGATTAATCCTCGATTCGTGTTTCCCAAAGTGTAGCACACATTTCAGCAACTGGCTGATTAAAGAAATGGAAAAGTCGACTCTGCCCTTTGGGACTTGAGTCACTGGCTGTGTTGTCCCATTAATTAGATAAACTGTGAAATGGTCACATATCTACTGCTCTCTTGAGTGCTCTGTGACTGTGGACTGAAACTGAGCATTAAATAGCAGGGTGCCCCCGACAACCTGTATCAGAAGGTCCTGCTGTCCGGCTAAGTATGTAAATCCCTGTGCTGCCTGCTAGTAGGCAGAGTCAGAATCCGTGGGTGGAGCTGGAGCATCTTCACTGTAACTATCGACCCTAGGGATTCTTACCTATACCAGATTTTGATAGATTTTTCCTTTAGTACCTGGAATGTTTTTAGTATCTGGTGACCTCATGTTTGCCAGGCAGGTGCCATGCCACTAAGCTAAATCTCTGACCTGATACCAGATTTTGAGAACTCAGAGATAACCAGGCCTTCCACTGCTTGCCTGAGGCTGTTCCTTGGACCACACCTGTCCTGTGCCTGGCCACCCCTTCCACTTTTTCCTTTGCTCTCCGCTTTCCACTGTCTGTGCCAGGGCCCAGCCAGTACTTCCCTCTTTGAACACTAGGTAATGTTTATTTTTGGTCTTTGTGAACAGAAATCTGCAGAATGAGAATTTTGAACTCCTGGTAGATGTTGAAAGAAGCCCAACTGCTTGATTTGATAGGCATAACATCACATTCGACTCCTCATAGATCTGAGCATCGATTGCACAGTTGTATCCACCCGTGCACCAGTTGAAATTCACTGGGTGGGCATTTCTGCTGTGATTGGAAAGATGAGTCAAATTAGGCTGGGGAGTTACAAGACCCGCAATGGAAGCACATCCAGGAGAGGGAGACCCACCTTCCCCAGGGCTGGCTTCCTGGTGTCTGGGGTTTCTTCCTAAGGGAAGATTTTATCAAATAGTGAGGCAGCACAGCCAGCAGGGCACATTATTTGCTGTGTCCATTGACTTTGTCCTGAATCTCTATGATTTCCTTACCATGCACAGTCTCAAGTCAGCCCTTTAATATGCAACTTTTTTTCTGAACACTTAGAGCTTTTTTTCTCCCAGTCTGTGCTTTTCTTGGGTTTCTTGGCCCTTCAGCAGGGAGGGCTTCAAATGCAGCATTTTACATTCTACTTCCCAGACTCCTCTACAGTATGTCCCTCATCTCAGCAAACTCAAAGAGTGTGTATACAATAGTCCAGATTCTGCTAACCAGTCCCATAGTAATTAATTGCTCTTATTTATTACTGAGAGAATAAGTTTGATTAAAGTGTGTTGATTTTTTACTATGTATTGGGGACTGTGTTAAGACAGTTTATATATTAATTTGTCTGAGCATTTATTTTTCATTTGAGCCTTATGGTGATTCTATGAATCGGGTTCAGTAGTTAATTTTCTTCCATTAATGATGAATTTATTTCCCAAACCCCATAGGGGTCACTAAAACAGCTATAATTAATGAGGACTCAGAATATTGAAAACATGGAGTTATTTAACCAAACAGACTTATCTAAAATTATGTACTAAAGAATTTCAGAATACAAGTTATTTACGGACACATAAAATATTTAAAAAACTGACCATATAGACCCTAGAATATTTCAAATCCTTAAAACCACATGTAGTATATGTCTCTTTTACAAATAAATAAAAGTAGAAATTAAAACAAAAGATAAACTTAGTTTTCACCATAACTGAAAACTAAGAAGAACCTTTCTAACAAACTATAAGTCAAAGATAAATCTTATGAAAATATATAAAAAAAACCCATATTTCAAAACTGAAGGACCACAGGTAAAATAGTATTTAGAGGAAAATATATAGCCGCAAATGTTCAAGGGAAGAAACTTCAATAAGACCAGCATCCATATTCCGAAGCTGGGAAAAGGGGTAAAAATTAATCCTAAAAATGGACAAAGCCAGAAGCAGTAAAGTGGAGGCAGACATTAGCAAAATAAAAACATCAAACTTAACGAATCTCAACAAAGACATGGGTTTGATTTCTGGATAAATAAAAATTGATAAAAGAGAAAAGAGAAAGCCTATTACATCAAAAATTAAAAGTTACCTAACTACAGATGTTTCAGAAATTCAAAATAAACGATGGGGTGTGGTAGTGCAGGCTTTTAATCCCAGCACTCAGGAAACTGAGGCAGGAGGATCCCCAAGACTTCAAGACCAGGCTGGGCTATACACTGAGTTCAAGTCTCAAAAAAGAAAAATAAAAATAAACAAACTCCAAAACCAACAACTAGAAAGGACACTATGGAGAACTTTATGATAAAGCTCTTTAAAATTTACATCAGTGAAGAGCAGACTCAATGTTCTAGGGATTCACAAGCAAGTTCTTTTAAGTATTCAAGGAACAAATAAGATTACTAACTCTTACAGAGAGGCCAAATAGAAACAAACAATTATATGAAAAGTTCATCAGCTTTTAGCCATCAGGAAAAGGCAGGTCAACGCAACAGTGAAATTCCATCTCACCTCAGTCAGAGCGACCACTGTGAAGTAATGAAACAGTCAGTGCTGGTGAGAGCTGGGGAGAAGGGCACCCTTACACAATGTGGGTGGAGATTTAAATCAGTACAGCCACTGTGGAAATCGGTATGGCTCTTCCTCAAAAAACTAAAAATAGACCTATCATTTGATCAGTTGTTTTCCTGATGTATACCCGAGGGTACAAACTCAGAGTGCTAGGAAGATCTCCTCACACCAATGTTTGCTGTGACAACCCACAACAGCAAGCAACAGAGTCAGCCTTGTTGTCTGCGGGCAAATGGATGAAGGAAGTGTGGTGTACATACACGCAGTGGGGCATTTATTGCCCAATCATAAGAAGAATGAATTCAGTCCCTGCAGGAAAATGAATGGAACTGGAGACTGTTATGTTCTGTTAAATAGGCCAGATTTAGAAAGATAAGTATCTCATTTTTTAAAATATTAAGACTCTAGTGGGGGAAATAATGTGAAAATAGAAGGAAAACTATTAGAAAAGAGGCAGAAGGTGAGGGAGAAGTCATCACAGGGGCAAAATTCAAAGCAAAATATAGCAGCACAAACCAGGCAATGTATTAGAAATATAGGAATCACAGCTGCATAGGTCCGTACAAAAAGCAGAAGGCTGGTTACCAGGGGAAGCGGCCAGTGCGCTCTGCAACACAAGGAAGCTCAGCGAGACTAAGTAACGAGTCTACGGTCACTGGGACCCACAAAACCCCACCAAATAGCGACTTAATGTTGGAATAGCAACATTCTCCTTGGGGATGGGAAACAATATAGGAATCACCACATTTTCTTAGCCTTTTGTGTGTCTTCAACCAGTATAGGAAAGTAAGTAAGTAAGTAAGTAAATAAATAAACAAATAAAGGTAGGATTTGAAAAGAAGACAGATTGTCATCTCTGGGAAGTGTATGATGGTGTTTGGAGGATCCAACAGATTATTAGAACCAATAAGAGAAGCAGTGCTTTTTCTGAAATTAAAATCAATATTTAACATTAAAAGATTAATCATTTCTATACACAAACAGCAAACATTTAGAAAGTAAAATTTAAGGAAAAATTGCATTAGCTGTGATATGAAGTATCTCAGAATATATTTCCTTAAAAATGTACAATATATATTTTTTTGACACAGAGTCTCACTGTGCAGTTCAGGTTGGCCTTGAGTTCACTACATAGCCCAGGCTGGCCTCAAGCTCATGGTGATCCTCCTGCCTCAGCCTCCTGAGTGATAGGGTTACAGATGTGGGCCCCCAAGCCCCGCTATGTTTTTAGACTAATACAACTTTTTTAAAAATTAAAAGAAACTTAAATAAATGGAGAGAGACATCATGGGCATAAAACTGAAGAATAAAATATGTAAAACTAATTCTTCTTGAGTGGATCTCCAAAGTCAGTTGCAAAGAAAAACCCAACAGGCTATTTTTTTTTTCTGTTTTAAATTTGATTTTTGGACTCTCAAATTTACATCAGAATTTCAAGGGTTAAGGTTAGCTAATGAAAAGAAGAAGATGGAGAGACCTGCTGTTGAATAAGATAAGATTTACAAAGCGATAGTATGAGAGATGGAGGAAAGCTGAAAGCCAAATAGTGCAGTGGGGGCACATGTGGAGATCTGATTCAGCAAAGATGTCATGAAGGAGCAGAATTTTCGTGGCGTAAATCCATGGTCACTCACCATCCTCATGGAAATCTATTAAGTTACATGCTTACCTCACACCACACACAAAAAACAAAGTGGCTTGACGTCCTCATCTTAAAAGCAAAACTGTAAATTTTTCAAAGACAACAGAGGAAAGTAACTTCAGCTTTAGCTGGAGTGTTCAAGATCATCACAAAACATTAACTGGGAATGGATAAATTTCATTGCGTTAAAATGAACTTCTGTATACAGAGAGCTGCAGATTTTTTTTTTAAACCACAAAGATATTACCTGTGCCTATAAGTGACCAAGAGGTGGTGTCCAGCATACACACAAAACAATAAGGAAAAGGAACACGGTTCAATGGTAGAGTGACAACGAACTTAAGCAAGTGTTTTGTAAAAGGGGAAACTGTAACAGCAAATTTCCAAAAGATGTTCAATCATATTAGTTAAATTAATGTAAATTAAACCCATGAAATATAATGACATGCTTATGAGATTGGAAATTTTTAAAAAATGTGACCCATACTGATGTAGGGCGTATGATACAGGGATGATACAGTGATAGAGGACGGACGGTACAGGGCCTCCAGATAATATAACAGAATTACAACTCCCAGCCTGGATGTTGGAAGTGCTGAGTTTGTCTTCTCTAAAATCAAGGGATGAATTCTAGAAACAATGGAAATGAAGAGTAGGAAGAATTTGTTGAGAAAAAAACCTTTGGCTGAGAGAGACAGAGGTGGCCCAGAAAGTGGGTTGCCCACTGACCCCACTTCTCAAGGGTGTTTTATTGAGCAAAGCTTCTACGAGGCACATTCAAGGTGGGACAAAACTATAGTCAACTAATGAATCACAAGTACGGTTGCTTGGGTAACTTGATTAAATGGGGGTCAAATGGAGAAGCCAGACACGCAGGCAGTGCCCAGGGGCTGAACAAGGGCTTCTATGGGGGATGGCTTAGGGTTTGCTTCCCCGCCAAAGGCAATTGATGCCTGTTTATCAATCACTGCTGTTCATCCCGAGGGCAAGTATGTGGTCATTCCTCCTTGTCCTGAGGCCTGACCTTCGAGAAATGCACCTCCAGCCACAGTTGTATTCTGCACTGGGGCTCTCAAAAGGCCCATCCCTGTCTGACAGCCCATAATATTTCTAAATAACTTAGCTATCTGCAATATTGCTAGGAATTTAGTAGGATTTGGGGGAGCAAAAATGCCATTGAGAGTGTAAACTTGTGCACCTCCTTTGGACAGCAAATTGGAAATATTTGTTGATTTGAGCAGGTGTGTTCTCTACAACCCACAACTCTACTCTGACTTCTAGATTCTGGGAATTCCTTCATGAGAACAGGGAAGGCTCAGGGAGTATTTGCAGCAGAATCTATCCAAAATAGGTACATCTGAAACCACGCCCAATTCTATTCATAGTACAATCACTTAAACATTCTGAGGTATTCATTAACAGAGACACTGCATAGCAGCAAAACTAATCAAGCTACAGATATAGGCAACAATATAAATTTGTGGCTAAATATGAAAGAAAAACAGGAAGTAAGAGAAACTGTAGAAGCTTGCTTACCTTTAGTGGTAGCATGTGATTATGATGGGACACTCAGGTGGCTTCTAAGATTTGGCCAGTGTCAAGTTCTTACATTGAGTGGTGGGTAAATAAACCAGTGAATTAACAGGTTATCATGAGGAATTTGTGGTGGAGAAGCCGGGTATTTATGAAAAAGTGACACAAAACCTGAATATTATATGTTAGTTTCACTGGGTAAAGCGTAAACGACTCATTGTCTCCTGGCTAGAGGCCCTTAAAATACCACCTGCAGTTGCAGTAGGTACAGGTGATTTGATTTTGTTTGAGGTTAGCTAATTGGCATCTTGAGAGATGTTGTTTCTCTTTCCTACTTGTTCCTGTCTCTCTGTCCCTTCCTTCCTTTGCTTTACTACCTGGTCCTCATGATATAGGGGAAAGAAACACCTACTCTGAAAGGTATGTGGGACAAGTTTGTGTTCTCTAAAATCAAAGAATGAATTTTAGGAACAGCGGAGGTTAAGAGCAGAATATATTTATTGAGAAAAAGAAAGCTTCTTTCTGGGGCTGGGGATATAGCTCAGTGGAATAAGCGCCTGCCTGGCAAGTGCAGGGTCCTGAGTTCGATCCCCAGTACCACCAAAAAGCAAAAACAAAGAAAGCTTCTTTCTGTCTGAGAGAGGGACAGAAGGGAACCCAAGTGAGTTGCCAAGGAATCTGCCTTTTCTAGGGATTTTTGTACAGCAAAACCATGAGGTGAGGCTGGTCCAAGGTGAGGCTGGGATACATGGGAACGCATGAGGTGGGACAAAACTATGGTCAGCCAATAAGATTATGAGTATAATTGTTCAGGTAAAATTGCTCAAATCAGGATCAAATGGGAAAGTGAGGCATGTAGCAAGCGGGCATGAACACAGAACGGGGGGCTTTTCCTGTAGTGGGGGTGGGTTAGTGACTCTTCCTGGCTTTTTCAAGGTGATTGCTATCTATTTAGAATGTCAATCCCTGATGTCCATCCCTAGGGAGGTATGTACCTGTATTTGTTTAATCTCTTATCTTGAGGTCAGGCACAGCGGAACTGAACAGCAGGCCAGACCCACGACTCTCCTGCAGTTGCAAGGTATCTTGTCTTCCGTACTGGCTCCTTCGAGGGCCTGGCCCTGTTTGACTACCTATAACATCTTTATCTAACTCAGCAGCCTGCAGCACTCAGACCAGAAACTAAATGAATGTGACTTGGAGTTTCCAATTTCCGGAGCCAAGGCTTCCTGAGACACAGAGCCAAAGATACTAGACTCCTGTCGTGTGACTCTCCCAAATACTCCTGAAGTCTGAGTTTTCTTTTGCTTCCTTTTCCTTCTGAGAGATCACTGGGGTGGGGGACAGAACAACTGATCTTGCTCTTTGTGTCATTGTGTATTTCCAGCCACCTGTTCTCATTTTCTAATTAACAGAAACATGGGAAGAAGAGCCAAGATTCTCATGGTTAGAGAAAAAAGATACACTAAAAAAAAGGTCACATAGACTAAAATTTTGTCCAAGAGAGACTCATGCCTGGTGCAAGAATGTTTTAAATTCTCTTTGTCCAAATTGTAAATAAAACAAGGGTGACTTACATGTCATTCCTTTGCTGCAAAGAGGAACCGGAGGTTTAGATAGTGCTGAGGAACCCACAGCTTGTGAGGAGGACATTTCAGAAAGGCCCATAAGTGGTATTTGGACTCCGTGCCCCCTAGCCAAGGGATTCTCAGCATAGCTGTTAGCTACCAAGCCTTAATCTGGCAGGACTGGGTTCATTACAGACCAATGTGGATGCACCAGAAAAAATAAAATCACCTAGAAACATTCATCGCTGGATCCAACTGGAAGGAGTTTGTTCTTGCTCTGGCTTGTCCTGCAGAGTCTTGGAACTCACAGAGACCCCTAAGTCTGATCCCTGGGTCCTTGGTGCAAAACCTGGATCAGCCAGGTGGTATAGGTGGCCTGGAAATCGGAGCCATCGTCCCCACAATCTCACTGCAGCACGCTGTGTGCTCTGTGTTGTACCACAAGGGCCTGAGCTGGTGCCTGAGGCTTATCTCCGGTTTTACCGTCTCCTCCTGCACATTCAGTCACTGCAGCAAAGCAGAAAACACAGCAAAGGAGGCAGGAACAGCAAATGAATGGGAGCTGGGGAGGGGGACAGAACAGACCGGAAGTCAGAAAGCTACTGCTCTGGTTAGCTATTGTGGAATACTTCAGTGAGTGTCTATAGGTAACATTAGATACCGGGGACCATGGTAAGCAAGGCAGGAAGACTGTCTCCTCTAGAACGGGATCTGCGGCGGGGAGATGGGTGATACCACAGGTCAGGGTTGTTCTATAAGAGCCCACTGATACGGTGCCCATTTTATAGGCAAGGAAAGTGGCCTGCCAGGGTCTTACAGCCAGTAAGTCCTGGCTGTGCCTACATTTGAAGCCAGATTTCATCTGTGATGAGTTGAAGCCCAAATCACAGGATTGTCCACATTGCTGAGTGGGGGAAGGGGTGAGGAAGTGAGGTTATTCGGCAGACAAGAGCTGGCCATGCAGGCCCTGACAGCTGTGGTGGCCCAGGGCTTTTCCAGTGCATGGAGAAGCTGTGAAAAGTTTTGAGCAGGTGAGTAACATATTGGATTTACACACAAAAGAGCTCACTCTGCCAGGACTTGGGGACAGCGGAGCAAGCAGGATAAACAAAAGGTGCAAAAACAAGGCCATGATTTGATAGAGGACAAAATCCTGAACCTGAGTAGATGTCAAATGCTTTTCACTTTGTGTGAGGGAGAAGCAGTCTCTGGGCTCCCGTGGTCCTTCCATACCCTGCAAGCCAGCCAGCAGCTGCAGTGGTCTCGACAAGGAATCCAGCTGTGGGTCTGGAACATGCTGTTCTGGTCCCAGTCCTGGACCCACCACAGAGAACCCCAAGCAATGACTCCAAACATGTTCTATGCTTCCCTCTTTTACTGGTGGCCTCACTGGTGAATGTTACAAAACTTCTAAAGAGTTAGTGCCAATTCTTGCCAACCATTCCATAACACGGAGAGGGAAGTAATACCTCTAAACTCATGCTGTGAGGCCAGCATTAACCCTGGTACCAGAAGCAAACAAGAGTGTAACACTAAAAAGGAAAACCATAGACCCCTATGTATCATGTGCATAGACACAAGAAAGTCTCAATAAAAAGCTTAGATAATTGAATTCAAGAGCACATCTGAAAGGTCTTCATCATGGTCAAGTTGGCTTCAACCCAGACACAAATATGCTACACCCCATACCAGCAGAACGAAGGATAAAATTATATGATCCTTTCAATGGATGCAGAGAGAGCATTTGATAAAACTTCAATCCCTTCAGGATAAAATCCACTGAATAAATCAGGTATTGAAGCATTTTACCTCAACATAATAAGGACCTACATGACGGGTCCACCAAGAATATTATACAAATATGCCTGGGCTAAAAGCGTTTCCTTCAAGACCCGGAACAAGACCACGGCACCCTCTCTCATCACTCTTATAATTAGACCAGAGCACGAAATGGAAAATGGAGAAAATTTATTATTTCCATTAGTCTTCTCAGATCTTAAAATATTTCTTGATACTTAAACACTGTGAGAAATCTTTTTCTGATGGTGAACTTTTTCTGATGGTGAGCCTGTCATGTGCAAACCTGGCAGAGTTGGACATTTAATAAAAGTTTCAGGAACGACTATTTCGGAGACACTAGAAATTGAGAAGCGCTCACACCATGCCCTGACCCTATCCTCATTATGGTTTTGCAAATCCCTTGTTGGGAATTATCTTAACAGCATCTCCTGCTTTCCTTTGCTGAGTCTAAAGCCTCTAGCCTTTGGGGAGCAAGAAGACCTCGGGCCGTGCAGTTGTTTTACGAGGGGACTGCACATTTTTTGCCCTCAACCTTATGCAGAAGGGTGTGCAGTCTCAAGACGCCTGCAGCGGAGCCTGTGGAGACTAAGGCTACTCAAATCACAGGCGCACTGCTGACGTCACAGCCTCGTCTCGCCATTGTGCCAGAAGGGATGTGTGAAATACTTTGTTAGGAAGGGAGCCTTCAAAAGGCAGAGCCTGCTTCCAAGGAGAGCGGAAAAGATTTGACGAACATCTTCCTCTGGCGAGACGCTGGAGATTCCTGTCATGCATTCACTTCCCACAGGGACTCAGAATGACTTCAGGAGATGACTCAGTCCATGGTTCCTTCTCTGACAGAACATGGTGATTGTGAAGAATGTGTCCTTCATTTTAGGAGGATCCCAGGGTGGGGCACTTTTTAAGGGTCTCTTTAAAATCACAGTAGCTGTCTGTCTCCCTCCTCCGCTCCCCTCCCCTCCCCCTCCTCTTCTCTTCCATCTTTCTTCCTTCTCCTCATTCCTCCTCCCCTGGGGGGTGGGAAGGGCCGTAAGGGTCTGGATTTTGCCTGGGAGCTCGGACCCCTCTGTTAGATATGTAAGAGATCTGCTAGTGTGGTCAGGTGATTTTTTAACTCAGGGAGGAAACCCCTTGACTGTATTTCTAGCCACTTTAGAACTCCTGGGAGGATGAATTTATAAGTGGACTAGCAAGAGTGGTTTTTTAAAAAAATTTTTCAGTTTTTTGAGACAAAGTCTTTCCAGGTAGTTCAGGTTGCCTTGAACTTACTATATAGCTCAGGCTGGCCTTGAACTTGTGGCAATCCACCTGCCTCAGCCTCCTGAGTGCTGAGATTACAGTATGCACCACCATGCCCAGCTAGCAAGAGTGTTTGAGGTTAGAGAGCACCATTCCTGCCATCCTGACTTTAAGTGTGAGAAATAAAAACATGCCCTTGTCACTGGTTTCCCTCACACTCCCTCACCCACTTTCTGACAGTAGGGATGGGACCCAGGACCTTCACATGGAGCTGTATTCCCAGTTCTTTTCAAGAGTTTTTATTACTCATGCTTTCAGTACATGTTTATATTCCTTGTGTCCATATATTCTTTTTTTTTTTTTTTGTCCATATATTCTTGATGTACGGAAGTACCACATCTTAATTCCCTCCCTCATCCTCTTCCCCTCCCCTTCCTTCCTGTAATGGGTGATACACTGTGTCAACTTGAGAAGTGTAGAAGCTTAGCTAAGTGACTCAGCAGCTCTCCATCTTAGCTGCCGAGGACCCACCCTAGGGCAGGTAGCCCATGTACAACACAAGGGAGGAAAGGAGGCTCACTGCCCCTCTTTCTGCTCTTGCTGTTTTTGCTGTCTGCTGATGTCATGAGCTGTTGCCCCTCTGCCATGTGCCACCCTGCCTCAGAGCCAACTAATTACAGGCCACCACAAACTGTGAAATAAACCTTTACTTCCTTAATTTGGGGCATCAAGTATTTTTTTTCTCAGCAACAAGAGAAAAGCGAGACACCCTGCCTCCCTCTGTCTCTTGATCCCCTTTCCTTTGAGAAAGATCTATCCCATTACTTTTTATTTCTCTTTATTTATAATGTTCTGAGTTTCTTATATAGGACACACCATATGATAGTTAAAGTTGTGTATCTAATTTATTTCACTTAACATTATTATGGCCCCAGGGTGCACCCATCTTCCTACAAATGACTGAAGCTTGTCTTTCTTCATGGCAGAGTAGTGCTCCAAGTTGTGTAAATACCATCTTTTTTCTAAAAGAGAAAAAAGCAATAAAAACAATGTTACAAAAATTCAAAATGAGACAGTAGGAAAGTAACAGTGATTGATATATTGCGTAGTGTTATCTTCAAAGTAGTTGCTCAGATGACAAGATCTAGGCATGAAAAATTGATCAAACAATGTAAGCACAAAATACCATCTTTTTTGCCAGGTGTGATAGCGCACACCTGTAATCCCAGCACTCGGGAGGCTGAGGCCGGAGGATCGTTGTGAGTTTGAGACCAGCCTGGGCAACAAAGTGAGCTCAAGGCCAGCCTGAGCTGCATAGTGAGACCCTGTCTCAAAAAGACAAAAAAACAAAACAAAACAAACAAACATCTTTTTTATCCATTTATCTGTTGACGGACGTATAGGCTACTTCCAGAATGTAGGTTCCTCTTCTCCCAGTACACACACACACACACACACACACACACACACACACACACATACACACACAACACTGGGTATTGAACCCAGTGCTGTTGTTCTGAGTAACATCACTTGTGACCCACCTGCCTCAGGCTCCCCAGCATGCACCCTATGCCCAGCTTTCGGCTTTATTTTTTAAACATTATTTTTAGACCCATTTTAGGTTCACCCATTTTCCCTCTGTCACCCCACATGCACAGCCTCCACATTGCCAATACCTCCAGACACTGGGAAAGCTGTTACAGCCTGTGGCCCTGCACACCCAGAGCCCTTAGCGCTTGGGAGGGCTCACTCCTGGTGGTTCCACTTCTCTGTGTGGGGACACATGCACAATGACCCAGCTCCGTGGATTAAACATATGTCCTTTTCCCTGCTGTGTGACAATGTCATTAAATCTGCTTTTAATAAATCAGACATCCGTGTATGTGTTGGGTTGTTTCTGGACTCTCCCTTACTGGTCATTTTCTCTCCCTCTACGTAATTACCACCCCTTCTTAATTATGCTGGTATTAATAGCTGCTACATGAAGTCCTTCCCATTCATTGTTCTTTTTCAACATTTTTCTTACTTTGCTTGGCCAAAAGATTCAAAGTTGATGCGTAGATTAAATTGTCTTCTGTTTTCAGGTTCTGCTGGCACCGTTCCTGTGGTTTCCCCAGGGCACTGCAAGCTAAGGGTACTGGGCACATTGAATCATGTTCTAAAATAACCTAGCAGCTCTGTCAGGCACAGCTCGCTATGGCTCTGATAGCAGAAAGCCACCTGTCTGCCCTGCCCTCCAAGGCTGGAGAAAGGATTCCTCTTCTTTACCCCTTGGCTTTTTGAATTCCATTTCTCCCAGTCTCCCATATTCCAACCAGGGTTGTGTAACCCTCCCTGGCCTTGTCGTGCTATGTGTGTGGCGGGGTTGAGTGGTGCACGGCTGCCTCATGCTCAGAAAGGCAAAATCACTGCCTCCTGGCTCCCAGGACCTGCCCTGGCTGGAGCTTACTGTGACTTATCTCTCTTTCCCCGGTCATGGGTTTCTTCTCCCAACTCCCCATCCCCACAGGACCCCGGTGGCTCAAGCGGCCTCACCCCTTGGTCCTCAGGTGGGACCTTCTGACCTGCTGTGTTCTTCCGTTGTGCTCCCACCACCTTTGCTGGATCCTGTCCATCCACAAGTCCAGTATCTGGGCATCTTCCTCTGACCCCAACCCGGGTCATTCTGCCCTGGTGTGTTCCCTGTGGCCCACCCTGGCATGAGCCACTGCTCCAAATGTTAAAACTGTTGATTGTGCAATTAACCTCTGACCTGTTGCTCTACTGTAAGCTCAAATTGGGCAGGGCCTGTGACAGTTCTGCACAACGTGTGAATCTTTCACTCCTAATCTAGTGTCTGCCATAGACCAAGTGCTCTGTAATTTTTTTTTTTTTTGAGATGTGGCTCACTGTTTTGTTCAGGCTGGCCTTGAACTTTCAATCCTCCTGCTTCAGCCTCCTGAGTAGCTCGCATGACATGTGTGCCACCACATATATGCATGCATCAATAAATAAAACATATTAGCTTGGTGTTATACTTTATAGTTTCGTGCATATAGGTGCTCCAAAAGTATTTCTGGTCCATCTCGTCTTGTTCTGCAGGAGAGTTTAGGAAGGAAGCCTGTGTGGTTGATGGGAGCAGCTTGCTGGATTCTGAAATGATGGATTCTGCCTGGCTGTCACTGACAGAGTCAGGGTGAATGTTGGTGCCCTGTATGTGATCGGGTAGGTGTTGTGCGTGATGATGGGCGTCACACAGATGTAACTTTGACACCTTCTGCACCTGTCAATGCTGTGCTGCTTTTTCCAGCTCGAATCTGCTTCGGATACAGCACTGCTTCTGATTTGGCTGTGGTCATGGGGAACAGCATGGGTCAGTGGAGTTGGCAGCATGCTGCGAACCCAAGGGCTAGAAATTCAGCACTTTCCTGTCTACCTAGGGCATCTGGGATGGCTGTGTTCACCACTGGTGCAGGTGGGTGAAAGTGCACATCTGGTCCTTCATGAAAATTCCCAACAGTTCTGGAGCAAAGGCCACCACTCCACTGTGAAAGGGACTAGAATCAGGTCTCGCTCTCTGCTGTGTGTGCTGGTGGCTGGGAGATGAGGAGAGCAGGGCTGTCCTCAGGGCTCCAGGCTGTTGGAGGGGACAGGTCGCTCTGCTCCCATCAGTCAGTAGGCAATGGTTCTTCTGGCCAGTGGTGACTCTAGTTGCCATACTTAGTGTTTGTGACGCAGACAATAAGTGCCTCTTCTGCCTCATCTGTGTAATCGAGGGACAATCACTGTCCAGCTTCTGCCTCCATATGAGAACACTGAGCTTTCCCCAGACCTTCCCCATGGGATATAACAGGATGAATGTGATAGCAGTAAATGGCACTTCGGTTCTTGGGGAGGAGGAGAAGCTGAGGTCCATTCCCACTGAAAGGAGTGCCCTAAGGCCGATGGAAGCACAACTGTAATGGCCACACATGGAAAATCTGTTACTGATCACAGTGCAGAGGGGACAGGTATGAATGGCTTAGGGAGCAGAAGGTTTTGAGGGGGCCAGGGAGGTCCATGAAAGGCTGCACCCCTGGCATGGGCCGGGTGGCCATGAGGAAAAGGGTCCTTGTGAACCAGGCTGCCAGGGGAGGCAGGGAGTAATTCCAAGTGGGGAGACACTGAAGGCAGATTTAGTTCTGTCAAGTTCTTGAATTTTGATGTATATATAGTGGGCACTTAGAGTGTAAAGCTAATGAAATGGATTTGTCCTCTTTTGTGAAATACAAATACCATGCTGTAAGTCCTAATTAGCTGGAGGGCATTTGTGTCATTTAAAGCTCAGCAGTCAGTGGGCCGCCTCGAATGACAGCAGCAAGATCAAAGCCCTGAAGAGAGCTAAAGGCCTGGGAGCAAACGGCACAGGCCTGGACATCTTGCTGGCTCTGCACTCCAGGCTCAAGCTAAGGCTTCATCTTCCAGAATTTTCTCAGATATGGAGTCCTTTGAGTGGGTGCTCTACACACCTCTAGTGTTCTATGACCATGGCGAGCTCGTGGGTGCCTGTTCCACAGTGGGTTAGGCAGTCCCTCCTCCTGTGGCATTGGATTCTCCCTCGGGAGCCACAGACCACTGGGCAGGAGTCAGCCACAGGGGTTCCGCTCCCCACTGCATGCTGGCATGTGAGGGCTGCTGGCTGGGGGCAATGGGGTTGTGCAGGGGCAGGGACCTAGAAGATATGGTAAGGGCCCAGGAGCAGAAGCAGCACCTGGGCTGGGTGCCCTCTGGGAGCAGGTGGGTGGAGGTCAGGAACCAGCCGAACAAATACCAGCCAGTGCCATGGGGCAGAGGTTCCCGAGCTGGAGGTGCTGCTCAGCCGGCTGCAGGTGGAGAGCTGGGCACGATCCTCTCACGGTGGAGGCTCACCGAGGTGAGACAGTGGCCGCCACTCCATCCCCTCCCTGCGGCTCCGGAATGGTACTGGGAAGATCAGCTGAAGAGTCAGTGATGGCAGCCACATTTCTGATGTCAGTGTCCCCTCTGTTCCCCTCAGAGGATGACCCTCTCCTCTAGGCTGTATCACTTCTTGTTTTGCTTTTCCTGTCTGGTAAGTGCTCAGGGTGGCTTCCTCCTCACCTGTACTCCTGTCTTCCTCAGTGACTGCCACCTGTCACTCTGTCCTACATCTCCTGCGGTGGGTGAATATCCACAACCTGGGACAGAGTGGCAAAGTGAACCATGAGAGCCGGTGAAACCAACTTTCCAGTTGCCCTAGGGTCCTCCAGGCACAGCTTGGCACCTGATGCCTTGGGCTGTTAAATCCATTAATATTCAAATGTTTAGGTGAGGTCGTGATCATTTCATTCAAATATTAGGTCACAGTTGAACCTAGAATAGGGTTTCTCTTTCTGTTGTTAAAGAGTCTGCTTATTCCTATCCCCAGGCTCACCCTTCCTGTGTCTGTTCACAGCCACATGTCTACAGGGCAGGGACGTCTGGGACTGGCACACATGCAGGTAGAAGGACATGCTGTTTCCTGGACCAGCAGCCCCTTCGCGGCATGTGTCTTATCTGCCCGCTTACACCGTGCAGAGGGGCACACCGCGCTTGCTCAGTACCAGATCCCCCCCGCGGCCCTTGTGCACTGTACCCCTGGCCTTTGTAGGAGAATCATTTAAAAAAAACCCCATACTTATCCTTCATTCCAGCGCTAGAAGCTTGCTGAGTTTTAGTGAGGCGTATGGCTGCCAGCTTCCGGCAAAGTTTCCTCACCTCCCTTGTGGCTGGGGTGGCCACATGGCAGTCTCCTGCACAGAATGTGAACGGAGTGACGTTTGCAGTGTCTGTGACAAGGGCTTGGTTGGGAATTGTGGCCTTTGTTTTCTCTGTTGCCTCCTTCCAGCTTCAGTGTGGGTACCGGTCAGCCTGCTTTGCTCAGACAGATGAGGGTCACATCGTAGGAACTGGCAGGGCAGTAGGGTCACTGATGAAGCGAGCCATCCCTGCACTGTAGAACTTCTAGGCTGTTGTGGAGGAAGGAGAGTGACAGTCAACGCTCCCTGGGAAAGCTTCTCTGTTACAACAGCTTTGTCTCTACCCTGCTCCCCAAGGGTGAGCACTTTCTCAGTGCTCCCAGTATGACAGGAACCGTAGAGTGTGAATGCGTCTCTGTCGCTTAGTTATCTGGCAACCTCCCTAAATAGGTACTGCTTGCCCATTTCACGGATTGTAACCTGGCTTAGAGAGTGAGGTGCCTTGTCCAAGATGGCATGACCACCCATGGCAGAAAGGACCCCAGCTCAGTTCCCAGGTGTGTCCAACACACCCCTAACCCCTGCCTGCCACAAAGCTCTGTGTATCCTGTCCACTGCTGTTCACGTTTTTCTGCAGTGTTCAAAGTGTTCTTCTCTGCCACCTTGAGGTTTCAGTCTGGACGTCCTCTCTGCTTGGCTCATTGCACCTCCTTTTCTGTACTGCACTTTGTTCTGAATAAGATAATCTTGTGTTGTTCCTAGATAGTAACTCCCTCAGGGAATGGGCAGAAATGCAAAATAAATGGTAATGAAATGTCTGAAGGGATAAGAGCTGGCTGGTCTTCTAGAGCGACTCAATGCGCTCATGCGAGATGCTTTTCTCCTGTGCCTGTACATTCAGTGGTTAATGAATCGGTCACGATGAAACGCCCCGCCCCCACTGGACGTTCATGGTCATGGCAGCAATGTAAGTGAAGCCAGGAAACGAAAACATGATTTGAACAAGGAACAGTCAGTACTCATTCTGTTCATCGCACTAAATGTAAACAGGCAGAATCCAGACTTTTCAGGATTGAACTTTCCTCAGTGTTGGAACATTCTGCCAGGTATGAGCTAGGGTCAGATTTGCCACATAATAAAAGGTGATCAAGCTGGCTGTGGTGGCTGTGGTGGCGCATGCTTGTAACATCAGCACTTGGGAGGCTGAGTGAGGAGGATCATTGTAAGTTCGAGACCAGCCTGGGCAACAAAGTGAGCTCAAGGCCAGCCTGAGCTGCATAGTGAGACCCTGTCTCAAAAAGAAAAAAGAAATGCAATCTACAACAGCAGTTGCCCCTGGCAATGTTGTGCTTTCTAACATGACAGAATCCCGAAAGTGGGCAGCTGGGGATCGACAGGTGACCTTGTGGTCACTGGGATCCCAGTCTTTTCCTAACACTTTCCTCCAGCATCCTTGAAACTGCCTTCTACTCTCAGGTTCTCTTAGGGTGCAAGTGCCCACAAGGCCAGACACGAGGTCTGAGCTGCGAGCAGCAAACAAGGAGGGAGGGGAGGAGAGGGGAGGGGAGGGGAGGGGAGGGGAGGAGAGGCTCTGTCTGCCTGCCCCCTTTGAAAGCCCTTTCCAGATTTCACTAATAAACTCCCCCTTCCCCCAAATGGTCAGAACTTAACAGTACCTAGTTAGGTATTTGCTCAAATAAAATTAGGATTTTGCTCCAAATTAGGAAAACCAGGAGGTGTTCAGTAATGTTGAGGAGATTGCCTTGCCTTCTAAAGACAAAAGTCCTACCATTCTCGAGGAGTTATTGACACACTACCACCCGTGGGCCCAATGTCTGTACTTCTTTATAAATACATTTCGATTGGCACAAAACCACATGCACTCATTCACACCACGTCTGTAGCTGACTTCGTGCTACCCTGGCAGAGCTGAGCGGTTGCTCCACGCACTGGCTGCCCACAGGCCTCCTGTATCTACCCCTCCCCCCCGTCCTCTAGGGGTGAATTTTGCCAATCTTTTTCTGATCTCAGGAGAAGGCTTCCAATGAGTGGCCTTAGACCCTGGGATTCGTGACCAGGTAGAGCTGAGCTTGACAGGGACTCAGGGACCAACTATCTGCTCTTTGGCGCCATAGGGTACGTGTGTGTGAGGCATGTGCGTGGCTTCGAATAAAACGTGATCAATGATGGACTGAACGAAAACTGTTTATTTTCAGTGCTCACATGGTCCAGGGCTGGTACTGGTGCTCAGTGATGTCTTTGAACCTGAGCTTTCCTTTTCCCTTGCAGTGCCCAGAGCGTTCTTGCTCAGCTCACTGCTTCTGGTGAACAGCGGCTCAGTGCCCAAAGTCCTGTGTCTGCCTTCAAGGCAGGAGGCAGTTTGAGGTGCAGTGGGTCAAAGAAACATGAGACTGTCCCTCTCTAAAAGCCTTCTCATAGGTCATCAGTGGCCAGGACTGTGCTATGACCAGTGCCAGTGGCTGAGGATCCTGGGATGTTGGGATTACGAACTTGGAGATTTTACTGCAAACGAGGAAGGGCAATCGTAGCGGTTGGTACCTATAACCCCGGCTCCCGGAAGCTACCTCGGCCCCTGCAGCACCTTCTCATGCCGTCCTCCTCCACCCTTCTCTCCCCTCCCTGCCCCTGTCACAGTTCCTGGCATTAATTCCTTTTCTCTGCCTCCCTCTTTTGTGTGTTTGGCTAGGTGAGAAAGCTGGCAGTGAGCCAGAGGAGGTGAAGCTGCAGAATGCCAGCAGGCAGATCGTGCAGACAGCCATCCTGCAGGCTGTGCAGCAGGTCTCCAGGGAGAACCGGCGAGGGGCTGGCAGAGGCGGCGACAGCCGGGGTCGCGGCCAGCTGGCTGTGCGGGAGCTCCCCGGGAAGCACAACGTGAAGTAGCAGGGTGGATGCGCCTCTCCTGCTTCGCAGTCCCCAGCCTGCCTGTTAGTATAAGACACGCTACCAAACGTTGCCAGTAGAGGAAACCAGGGTGTCCCGGACACCTAGCTGCAGGATGAACTCACGCTCACCCTTGACCAAGAAGCACTGTTTTGCAAATGTGCATTAGATGATGCCTCTGTTCACACCCATGCGGTGCCTCAAACATGGCAGGGCCAAATGTGACCTTGCACCGTGAAAGGAGTTTTGCAGCACACTTTTAGAAGTTTTCTTTAAAAAGAGAATTCTAAGTCTTGTTTATTTACCTCTCCTGTTATGTACTCTTTCTGTGAACTCAAAAAAAAAAAAAGCCAGCAGGTTTTTCCCTTCTTGTTTTCTGAAATACTGAGTGTAGTTCTGTGTTCTTTATAAATATTTTAAAAAGATGCTGAGAAGGTGAAGAAATGGAGTTTTAGCCCTTTTGAAATATAGAACTGAAGGCTTTTATGAAATGAGTCCAAGTCCAAGTCCAAGTCCAAGTCCAAGTCCAAGTCCAAGTCAAATTAAGCAGACAGATTCTAATACCCAGCTCCTTGGGGTCTCAAGCATATATTTGTATTATTTAGAGAGGAGTACAGGCTTTTAATCCTCTCTTTTCAATCTTTTCATCTCAATTCTCTGAGTGATTTCATAGTTGGTGTTTACCTTCTGTGCAGAGAACCACTGGGAATAATATGGATTTCTTTTTTCTGTCTCAAGGTTAAATAAAATAAAGCAAAGGCATGTAGACCCATGAGTTGCTGACTAGTCATTCAATTCTTCAGCAACCCCACAATGAGCAACTAAAATTCTACATCCCTAAGTTGCTGCCTGTCTTGGTCCTGGACGTACTCACCTTTGGGTCTGACTGTGGTGTGCAGCATCCTTGGAAGGAACTCTGGGGCCTTATAAATACGCTGTGTCTCACTAGCCTATGGGTTTGTTTTAATACCTTACTAACGGAAACTTGCTTTTGCCCATGCACAAAATTAGAATTCTTATTTTGCCATTATATAAAGGTCATACAGGTTAGGGATAATATGTAAAATGGGAATGCCAGTTTATCAGCACCCTGAAACATGAATATACCATGGAAATCATACAGTGACAGCACTGCAAAGGCGGTTACAGAGATGTGTGTATGTGCACTAACAGGTGTGCGCATGTGTGCAACAGTAAGATGACTTCCTGCCCCACTCCAGTACACAGCTTCCTGGAGTCTTCTAGAATTTGTTTCCTGTGCTTCACAAAAGTTATTGAGTTGGTGACAGGGGACTACTGGTGACAGGGAGAATTTAACCTTTGTTACAAACCTGTAGGCTTCAGAGTATCAATATCTGCAGTTCTTTTATTTTTTAAAGCAAAGTAGTTGCATATACAATATGGCCAATATTAAGCCACATGTATACATTTCCAGTATTACGGTTTCCAGAATAGATACTATGGCTAACCTCAGATGGATGAGAAGGATTTCTCATGAACCGTGTTGGACCATCCTCCACAGTGCACAGATGGAATAAACTAATTCAGGGAGAAGACACGTGGAGCAGGAAGCCAAAGGGGCTAAACCGAACTGTTATTTCTTCAAATATATTTTTAGCAGACCTTGTGACAGTAAGAGAATGAATTTAAGTTGACCTAAACTCATATACTTGATGGGATATAATTGCACAGTACACAGTGAAAATGAAGGTGTGTAGGGAAATTACGCAAGTGTGCCCGCAAATAAGAAGGGGGAAAAAAAAGAGTTGACATGTTAAGTACATTTACTTACTCCTTAAGGTGAATGTAAGCATTGCGTACTGCAAACATGTACTAATTCAGTATAAACAAACACAGCAAAGAAACAAACCCAACGCTCAGAGCTTGCCAGTGACCTGAATACAAACAGCCTTGGTTTTTGCTGTCAGATGGCAGCAACATGTAAACATGCTCTTTCCTTTCTGGTGTGACTGTGTTAGCAAACTGGGGATCCTTGGGAACATCTTATTAATGTCTGTATCTACATATTATTTATAAATAAAATATATCCTGCTTTGAAACATGTTGTTTTAAGTGAGGTCATTCTGCAGCCTGCTGCTTGGCTCATTGTATCTGTGGCTCTTCCAGCATATGGCACCACAGTGCTTCGCAGAGGGGTCTGGCCTTGGAGCCTTGGGTGTCAGGCACAGGACAAGGCCTTCTTCTGTTTACTGGCACTGTGGCTCTCTGAGGATGGTGCTTCCTGAGGTCTGAATGGAAGTAGACGTGTACTAAGCAGTGGCCTTTTGGTATCAGGAAGGATGGCTCAAGTGTCCATCAGGGTCTTTCAGAGATGCAAAGTCAATAGCAAGGGACAGAGGAATTGATAATTTCTTGAGAGCAAAGGAGGAGGTTACACACACCCAGCACTCCATAGGCAGGTGGCATATTGACTGAATCCTAAAAAAACACAATCATAAAAATACAAGCCTCTCAGCACAAAGGTGGAAGTAATGGGCTTCACAAGGGGCCACAGAACTTCACTTGGCATAGGATGCTGGTGGGTGTACTGGGTGTTACCATCAGTTAGCATGCAGCTTTTAATATTTGGCATTTGGGGGAACGTTTATTGAATGTCCTTTATCTCCCTGATTTACTGCAAGGAGTCATACAGGGACCTCCCAGGTCTGTGAGTTCAGCTGTTCATCTTTGCTTTGCCTGTCTCTAGGGTAGAATGGAAAGAAATCCTTTTATGTTTCTCTGCTTTTCTATAACCATCCAGCCCAAGCAGGCAGTATAGTACTGTAAATAGACACAGAACAATTTCCTGGGACCTGGGCTTCGTTTCCCTCACTTTCCTCAGTTTCTTTAAAAGATAATTAGCTGCTCAGTCTTCCTTTATGGTGAGAGTCCAGGGTATAAGTAGATGAACCAGACACTTAGCAGTAATCATAGGATTTATGCCCTTTAGGAGTGAGGGTCTGGTCGCCTTCAGGCTACTTCAAAGACTTCGTGAAGGAATGATAGAAGGAAGAGGGGCCTTTCGCTGAATCCGCTGTAGAGACATCTTAGCGAGATGCAGTAGAGGATGGGATCTCTCTGACAAAGTGGAACTCGTTTTGCATCTGTAGCCTCAGCCAGATCTAAAGATCAGATACTTGAGCACATTCTTCAGTTCATGTGAGGGGAGAGTAGAAATGCAATAATGTCCTGTCTTTCCAGTGTGGGAAAGTTTCCTGAAATATTTGAGCACACCTTGCCTCATATATCTCATTGCCACAACCTCGCAGTAAAGAGTAGCTGAAGAAAACTGCACTCTTCCTTTTCAGATAAGGTCGCGCTGAGTCTCAGGGAAGAGAGATACAGCCAACTGGAGAAAAAAATGAGTCGCACCAAACGCAAGAATGCCAGGCCTGAGATTTTGCTAGCATACCAATCATCAGCTCAAGAGCTTAAGAATATGAGTTTTAGGAACATATATTTTAAGATGGAATAATAAACCTGCCTAACTGAATACTTTTCTGCATAAAGAAACTTAAATAGCAAAATAGCAAAGTGTCATCACCGTTATTCCTCAATAGAAAAAACTCAAGACCATTAAACTCAAAAAGATGTAGCTGTATTAGTCGGGTTCACGTTACTATAGCAAAATATTTGAGGCAATTCTAAAAAAGAAAAGGGTTTTCTGCCAAGATTGGATGGTTCTGTGGCTTTGGGCCTGTCTCAGTCACTCTCCCTTTGCTGGGACAAAATATCCAACACCCGCATCTTGGGAGAGGTCTATTTTGGCTCATGGCTTTAGTCCATGGTTGGTTGACTCTAAAGTAAAAACAAGATTGTAGAGGGACATGACAGGAAAGGTGCTCAACTCATGGTGGGCAGGGAGCGCAGAGAGAGGGGAGGGGCCACGGAGGGAGATACCTGACCCCAGGGACCCCGCTTCCAACCAAGCCCCCCTCCTAGCAGCATGCCCAGCTTTGGGTGCATCAGTTGATGAGTCCACAGATGGGGATGCACCCCATGATCCAATCATGTTCCAGACGTGCTGCCTCTGCACACAGGAGGCTTTGGGGGACATTCTGACCTAAACCATAACAGGACCTTGATGAGAGAAGCACAACCCAGCAAGAGCGTGTGGTGGAACAAACCATGGACACCATGAACCAGGAAGCACAGCAGGGTCAAGAGGTTGGTGTTCCACAAACCCTTCCTGGGTGCACGCCCATGACCTGAGCACCTCTACAAGGTCACCTGCCAGTGGCACTGCCCGTGGGACCAAGCCTTGAACACAGGTCCTGTGGGGGACACTTGTTCCAACCCAAGCAGGGGCTGAGGAAAGAAAGAGCAAAGTCCCAAGGCAACACAACAGAAGATCACAGCAGAGCATGGGAAGTCCTTCAGCTGTGCCGCTCCTCAGAAGCCATATGGCCGCCATCTTGACCAGGTGTGAGGAAAGAGGAGCAAAGCAGGAGGTTAACTCTTGTCTTCTGGCTGTCATGTACCAGACATGAGCACCAGGAAGAAGTAGGTGATGTGAGGAAGTGATGGTCTCAGCTCACAGAAATGTACAAGAAAAGGGAGGGAAGGAATATTCATACACACACACACACGCATACTGCATACATGTACATAGTATTCTAGAAAAATGTGCACACCATGCTCAAAGGCAATACTTCCAGAGTAAAGGAAAAGTTCTTCCGGACTGAAAGCAGGCCATCCCTGGAGGGACATTTCAGGCTGCCGCCTACATCAGGAGCCTAACTCAAGGGCGAAGGGCGAGAAAGGAGCTGTGAAGGAAGCAAAGTGGGAAGCGACGATTTTATTCCCAGCCAAGATGTCACTTTCAGAATAAAGGCAAGCATATCCTGGTACCCGCCCCCTCAAAAGAAAGCAAGTGTAAAGACATCTTAAGAATTATGAGTGCTTAAAAGCTCTTTGTGAGAAAACTGCTTGACCATGAATTTGAGCCAATTAAAAGACAAATAAGTGCTTTACGAATCTCCATTAGTCTTGGTAAAGAACAGGGTCTTTTCTTAAATGTAACATAGATACAACACGATTGTGAAAATTATACCACCTCACACCTGGTCAAGATGTCTGCCATATGGCTTCT
Organism: Dinomys branickii; assembly: GCA_004027595.1. Lineage (NCBI taxonomy): Eukaryota > Metazoa > Chordata > Mammalia > Rodentia > Dinomyidae > Dinomys > Dinomys branickii. Next base: position 24,004 of record PVLD010007508.1, on the reverse strand, counting down.
GAGGAGCGGCACAGCTGAAAAAAAGAATGTAGGTTGCATCTTGACCATATGGAAATGTAACCAACAAAAATCTGGACACAGGCAAGGGAAATGATGTCATGCTAATGAATGCATCAGCTACAGAAAAGAAAATTATATGACATCTGTCTGAACAGTCTAATCAATAAACTTCAAGACTGCAGCCTCTTGTTCGATTTTGTAAATCCCTTTCTAAATCTCAGGGGAATATTCCAGAACATAGTACAATAAAGAAAAAGTTATTTACTTTTGAGCAATTTCTTTAGTTTCTGCTTAGTTTCTTTTCCTTTCATTGAATTCAGGAGGAACTGAGTATATGCGTCTTGTTTCCGTGTCCTTTAGTGTAGGAATAATTCTTTGAGGCTGGGAGTATCCCTTTACTTCCTCATATTTCTGCTCAAACTGACCAGGAAGATTCTTGTTGCACGTGAAGGCTCAAGATGATTGTCCCACCCCTAAAAAAGTAATTCTTTTGGCCATTAATCATTGGCCATCGTGGATCCATAGTCTAAGTAGTAAGAGAAGAACAGAATGATTTATTGCTTCTCCGTTTTTAGGGCAAGCCGCTAGTGTGCGGAAGCGCTTCAGCTGATTCCACCGAAGTGACTAATCAGGTGTCTAAGGCCAGTGCTGGTGTGGTCTTGCATAAATGCGCCCTCTTGGTTTCCAGTCCATCTGTGTGACCTCGGTGTTCACCATTCCTCTAGCACAGATGGCTTATTGCAGCAAATAGCTTCCCTTTCGGCCCCTAGGCCTTTCCTACCTATGTCTGAGTGCTCAGTCTATGCAAGAGGCCCCTGGAAGCACCAGGGGGTGAAAGCCACAGGAGAGCTCTCAGACAACTCTGGATGGGAGCCGGGGCATAAACACCCCAGCTCCTGGACCCCCAGGTGGACCAGTTCCCAGGCACACCCTACAGTGTCTCCAAAGTGGCCTTGTCTCATTCTAAACTTCCCCTTGGTGCTTTCTGGACAAGTCCCTGGGTGAACCACCCCTACTCAAGTTCTTGTCTCGGGGTCCTCTAAGGGAACAAGATTTAAGACAGTGGTGTTTTGGAGCTTCCTATCATAGGAAATTGAAGTTGCTGGTACTCGTGTCTTGTGGCCAGGAAATGGAACCAGCTTTCTGCACAGTCAGCCTGCTCCAGCCAGATATTAGCCATAGTGGGTGTCTTTCCAAACAAAGTGATAGAGGGTAAGTGGGCTGTGGCCTAGGAAATCAGATGTGTGGTGCATTTTATTTTTATTACAGATACCTTGGCTGTTTTGAGATTAATTTATCTCAGTTCTGTTTTCTAAGATAGCTGATCTATAGCCCTCACATTCACATAAGTACCAAACTGGCCTGAGGGGGCTGCCAGTCACAGGGTAGAGTGAAAGAGAAGATATTTCCAGGACACACAATCTATGAATCCAAAGAGCTAAGACTTGGTCACAGGAAACACATTTCAAGCCCAGTACAGTGCCTTGCCTGCCAAAACAGTATTTTGGGCAAGCTTTGGGATAGTCTTTCCTTTACATTTATTTAAGATTTTGATTATACTTTAAAATTAAAGGTTGCCCTTTGAAATCTGGAAAGATAAATTCATATAGATTCATACAGGTGTGTAATTTGCTCCTGGCTTTTCAGAGCATCACAATTTACCCGAAAAGGCACTGTTGTTGGATTTAAGACACAGCTCAAAGCCAACGATCTTGGTTTCAGCTCCAGGTATAGCATGGAAAGCAGCTGTGCTAATCTTTTACAACTTTGATCACAATGTAGAATCACATCTCTACTTTTTTGTAGTTTAATTTCTATCTCTACAGCAGAATATAGGCTTTGTAAAAACAAGTAATGTCTCCCTTATTTAACCTGCATCCCCATACAGCTTCAGGGATGGATAAGCACTTGGTAATCGCTTGTAGAATCACTGCATGCATTATCTGTGTGATATTAACAAGCTTCCTACTGCTTTGGAACATCGGCTTCCCCACCTGTGAAGTGGTGGTGGAGGTCATCACTAAGCTTCTTTCTTGTTCTAAAAGTAAACGATTCTGTGTGTTTTGTGTTGTTTTTTGACACTTTATTTAAGTGTGTAGTTGACGATTTTGTTGAGGCAGTGTTTTGCTAAGTCACCAAATTGCCCAAGTTGGGCAAATTTGTAATCCTCTTGCCTCAGCCTCCCATAGTGCTGGGACTCCCCGAGTACACCACCACACCGGTTTGATTAATTATACTATGTGGGTATAGTGAGGTAAGCATCACATTTCTGTGAACCACCCCAACAAGTTTCTTATATTTCTACCATTATTAACACCCCAAAGGTAAATAATGTTATGGGCTACATAATAATAGTTAGCTTTGCTTGCTTTTGAACTTCAGGTAAGTGGAATCATGTGTACTATGTCTTTTTTTCTTATTCCCCTCTGAATATCACCTGAGAGGTTTCAGTCTGCATGGAGTAATGTGTGTTTTGTATTTGCTATGTATTTGATTATATAAATCTAGTGCTACTTATTTATCCAGTCTACCATTGAATATTAGAGCTTCTTCTTATTTTGGCTTCCTATTTAAATATTTAAACAGCCCCTTTAAATATTTTTGTACATTTCTTTGGAAAGGTACATACCATCTTTTTGGGGTGAATGTTCAGACATTGAATCTTAGGATGATAGTGCATATGTATTCACTTTACTAGGTTCTCCTGAAGAGGTGTCCAGTGTGGTGATACCAATTTATTCGGCTACTCATACTACACAAGAATTCCACTTGACTGGTATGTTTACAGCTGACCCCTTCCTTCCACAGGGAGTTTGTTCCCTAAGCATCATGAGATTCTAGGAAATTTCAATACGACTTTCAAAGTCTCACAGGTCAGCAAAAGTGAGACTCTGAAGGGAGAAGAGGGTTCCTTTGAGGGAAAATTGGGTTCCTTTCAAACATTTTCTGTTTCCTCTCAGTTCGTCTGACTGCCTTTTGGATCTTATTTTCCTGAAGTCTTCACCAAGAATCAACCAGGACGACTTCTCCCTTCTTCATAAGAAAGCAGTAGCTGAAGTGGAAGGACTACCCCACCTGCGTTCTAATTCACCTAGCTTCTATTGAGCACGCTTTACTCTTTTACTTATGGTAGACTTTTTTCTGTAATCTACTTTTTTGGGAAGTAGTTTCTGCAGTAGGAACATTAGGCTACTTCCTCTTCAGAGGCAGAAATCCTCTGGTTCTATCACTCAGACATAGCAGTGGTAGTTGACTGTTACAGATCATATTTATGACACTGGGATCAAATATAAGCGCTGAATCTCAATTTCCCTTCGACTTGTCTCCCAGAGTAACACTGGAGACAGGTTTGAGTAGCTGCTTATTCTATTGATTTTGTTTCTGACATAAAGTGTTCTACAGTGAGGATATTTTGTCAGGATCAAAGCCACTTAAAATCATGCTTAAAATGGGAGGTAAAGGAACCCAGAGTTACTGGGTTATATTTCTTTTTGCCTCTCACCTTTTCATCCACCTTTCTGGAAACGTTTCCCTATTCCTTCTCCAACAATGTCTCCTTCCTCCACTACATGTCTGCCTCCTCCCAGGCCCTAAGCAATTCAGGTCCGGCTACGAAAGGAGAAAGGACTAAGGAAGAAGAGGAAGAGAGACAGATGCGTAAACAAGCATGGAGAGGGGTAACTTTTATGTATAGTGCAACAGCGTGCATATATGTGCATGTGCATGTGCATGTGCATGTGCATGTGTTTTCCGTGATGGGGTTCCTAATTCCAAATGCATATGTTCAAGATAAAGTTAGGTCAGTTTTTTGTTCTTGGTTCTAAGTGAAAAGTAGACCTAGTTTCAGTAATTCATATAGTTGTTAAATAGAAGTAATTACTGAAAAAAAAAAAAGTAAGTACTTGCCTTTACCCTTCTTCAGAAGTAGGAGCTCCGTGGCATTAAGTAAGAGAGATCTGACTTAGAGAGAAGATTATGACTTCCTGGTAATTTCAACAGAAAATTCATTTGAATTGAGTCTTAAAGTCAGAATTTTGCTATTGTTTCAGAAAACAAAATCAAACAGAAACCAACACAAAGAAAAATATTCACGATTGTTTTTAGGAAGTGGTTTTCTTTTCAGATCGAGCTTGATATCCTGACTTGTTTTCAATAATTTTATTTTTACGGAATTAGAAGTTTATTAAAGATTAGAGTTCATGTTGGAATAACATAATTATTAAACCATTGTAAATTAGCAGATGCTGACATTTGCTTAAAACTAATTAGATTTGTGACCTTAAGCAAATGAGTTTACCTTTATGGTGCCTGTTCCATAATTTCAGAGAAAGAAGATCATTAGCCCAGTTTCACTTACTATTAATCGTCTTGGGATGTGACTGGTATAAGAGGGTTGGTGTCATGAAATTAGGCTCTGTGGAGTTCCAGGCATGGAAGGCCATTGGCAAGTCATCCTCACTACCAGCTGGACAGCCGTGCCAAGCCGTTTCTCCATGCAGTGCGAAGGTTATGAGGAGCCTGCACATCTTGTCTCAACTTATTTGTCTTTTTCTTACCCTTTTTCACTGTTTCAGCCTTTGGAGGACAGAGCTAAACCTAGGTAAGTTCTTATGCTATGCAGGAGAGTGTGGGCACCATCACTGACCCCAGGCAGACAGGAGTACCCAGGAAATGTGATTATCTCACCCAATCCAGTTCTTTTAGCACTTCTCCCGTAAAAGCTACACCTCATTTCTCAAAAGCCACATCCTTTGGCTGAAATTATAGATCTCTGAGGACGGCCTCATGCCCTTGCCCCACAGGAGGAAGCCTGTAAGGCAAAGTCTGTGCAGAGAGAAGACTCAGTCAGAAGATGATGCCCTCTAGGGAAAAAGTGTGCCATTCACTGACTGAGGGAATTCAATCCTGGAAATACCCAGTGTGATAGAAAGTACAGTGAATTAGACATTTTAAAGAAGATGTATATATATAACTTTACTACAGAAAATGGTACATTGCCAGTAATCTCCCTCAAAAACCTCCCCCTCAATTGGAACACACTTATCCCACTGTCCTTGCCACTTTCAGAAGCAGCTCTGGGGTTCTCTTTCATGGGGTTCTTTAATTGTGCTGTGGGACTGACTTAATGACCTGAATCTATTCAAAACATTTTCCTTTCATGGTCATTTTGACTTTAGAGGAGCCAGCAGTCACATGGTCCAGATCCAGGGAAGAAGATGGATGAGGACCCATTACCATGTTTTTATGAACCTGCCTTTCTGTTGGACGGCATTCAGCAGCAGCATTCACTTTATCTTTGATCCTACCCTGCAGAGACTCTCAGGAAAGAGAATTCCAGAAGTGCTCCAGAAAGTACCAAGAATGATGGGTAAGTGTGTTCAAAGCCATAGGGAGGATTTTGAGGTGAATTCATGGCAGGGTGTTTTCTACTGTAACAATTTAAAAAATATTACATGCAAATCATGTTTGGATCAGCCTTTGTAGGTGGGGGTGAATGTTCTTAAGGTAGATTCCACACAAATCCATCCCTTTGAGAACCTGAGATACCAGGCACTGTGTACAAACCCTTGTTTTCAAGACAGACTTAGAGTGTAGGAAAGGGAGGTGTGTTAAAATGCTATTTATGTAGGTGCATGTAATATAGAAACTGACAGGATTAATAAGATGCAAAACTGCAAAGGAGAACAGAATTTGTCCTACAAAGGGAAATGAATACTGGAATGGAATATTTAGCAACTGGAGAAACACAGCAAAATGGAAGGAAAGCTATTGTTTTAAATAAGCTTTAGAAATTACTGTCTTTAACTTGTGTTGCAAAAATGCACTTTCCAGCTATTCCAAATTCTGTGCAAACCTAGCTCGGCAACATCGCCCGCCACTTCCGCCTGGCACCCTGCTCTCAGAGCCTTAAATACTCATAGTTTCTCTTACATTTCACAGCTTTGTGTCTGTGACCACACTGTCCCCTCTACCTACAAGACTTTCCCAATCTCCTTTATCTCGGAAAATTCCATTTACTTTGAAGAGTCCGTTAGAGTATCTTATCCTCTTGCAAGTATTTCTCTACTTGCCTATCTTATCCTCTTGCAAGATGTCTCTACATTTTCATTTATTCAAGCACTTCCAGGTAGAATGACTTACAGAATCTTCCATGTGTCTTTAAAATCTCTTCCTAGTGTCTTTCAGGTATACTTAAAATTTCTGTTGATGTGTTTGCCTTCCTCGATAGGCTGTGCATTCTTCTGGGACAGGTATCTGGTTGGATTCATTCATGCATCCACATGATAGAGCACAGTGTCTTGGACCCGGTCTATACCCACTCAGAATGGGGTTGAGTTGAACTTGTAAACTCTCCTACGCACACGCTGGGCTGGGCTGCACTTTAGGGGTGAGGCGCAGACGCAGGTGGAGGCAGTAGGTTCCTCTTGGCCTGGTCTTTATTTGGCATGGGTAATGAGATGAGTGAGGGAATTCATAACTTTCACTTGTAATGCAAACACTCAAAGGTGTGTACAGACTATGACTTCCGCTTTTTAAGGGTAAGAATTCCTTTTATATTAAAGGTATTCAATAATAACCCATGCCTCAAGTGAAAACATCAAAGAACTTCAGGCCCAATGTTAGTATGTGTGCAATCATATGTGCACATGTGTGTTTTATGTATGCTTAGAGTTGAGAGTGAGGCTACCCCGTGCGGAGAGCTCTCTGGATCTTGTTTTGTTCATGTCACCTTCAGCCATGCCTGTCCCCGCTAGTGCTTGTGGACGTCCATGTCCTCTGGTACCACCCAGACTCTCCTCAAGTGGACAGAAAACACTGCCAGCCCAAGGGATGAACACGACTGCTGAGCAGAAGTTTAGGTCCCAGGAGCAAGAGTCAAAGATGTGACTTGAGTCAGGCCTCTCAGGCTAGAAACTAGCCACAGGCTATATTAAAATTGGCTTGTTGAATCCTTCAGAAAAACTATGGCTGAAACATCCAGGATATAAAGACTCCTTATGATGTCCAAGAATGTTCCAAGCTGTGGTATGTCCCTTGAAGTTTTTCTGTGCAATGTACTTCAGAATACTTTAAGATATGCTTTAAGTAATGCACTCTCTAACCTAGAGTGTGACACAGAAATTCCACTCCCAAGAAATTAGTTAAAGAGATAATTTGAAGTTTTGGAAGTGGAAGTCATAATATTGTTACTGAAGTAGAATAAGCTGAATTTATCTGATTTATTCCTGGTATTTAATTTAATTTATTTTATTTTGGTACCAAGAATTGAACTGAGGACCTTGCGTTTGCCAGGCAGGCACTGTACCTCTGAACTACATCCCTGGCCCTATTCCTGGTATTTTAAACTACTTTGGCACCCCTAGGTGTCTTCCACCCTACTTCCTACCACTGGCTCCTGCTTCTGCTTCCGGTTTGGTGTTTAGTCTTCTGCTTTCTTTTCTCTTCAGGGGTCAAGTGCTTATGTAAATGACAATAATTAGCTGAGGAAACCCTGTGAGCTATGATTGAGACTATCCACCTGGCACGGAGTGGGTGCCCAGTATGCATTTGTTTGAAGGGTAGATGAATTATTAATAGAAGCATTCATCTGTTCACATTCAAAGCCCATCATTAGCGTCTCTCACATACTAATCAACTAAATTCTTAATTTTTTGTAAAGTAAGTAGCAGTGTGCTTATGTCATAGCTTTGGAGACTGAGATGTATAAGTGACTTTCCTGAAACCATCCCTTTATTAAACAGTGATACCAGGCCCTCAGGGAAGCCACTCTTCTATGAGCAATTTGTGACCCCAAGCTTTGTGCTGAGGCCAGGTGTGGAGCTGGAAGGGAGCGGAAGGCGGGAATCCTAATTTCTCCCTTTACTGGGTGTCTGACGCCCCCACGGATTAGTGAGCTTTCCCTTGTGGGGAGAAGTACCTGACACTCCCAACGTAAAGGAGGAGAAGTTTATTGGGGTTCACAAGTTCAGAGGTTTCAGCCTGGGGTTGGCTGGCTCCAGGGCAGAGATGTGGGCAGGCAGAGGGTGTGCAGGGTGCTGCCCACCTCACAGCAGCAAGGAAGTGAGTTGGGGAGAGCCAGGGATAGGAAGGGCTTGGGGATGTGCTGTACTCTCCAATGGCGTCTCTACTGACCTACTGTCTCTAATCTGTTTCCACCCGCTAATATACACAGCCAGCTATGTAGTCCTCAATGGGTCCATCCAATCCTCGCTCCAACCACCTTCCTCAGCCCCATCTCTGAGCATTGTGGCTTTGCTGATCAAGCCTGTAAGACTTGCGTGGTCGGGGGAAACTCTATATTTAAACCATCATGCCCAGCCACAGGTTCACTCATCGGTGTGGATGGTGACAACCTCCTCCTTGTCTTTTTGCTGGGTTATTGTGAAGGTTAGATTACAAAGTACTGTAAGACAAAACTTCCAAGTATTAGAAATAAAATCAATACAGTTGGAGCACTGTGTCCACAGGCTCAGCATCTGCAGATTTAACCAAATGTGTTCCAAAATATTTTGGGGAAAAACTTGCTTTCTCACTGCATATGTACAGATTCTTCTCCTTGCTCTTCCATGGGCAGTGCACCATGGCAACTATGTTCAGAGTCATTCCATTGTAGAAGGTATTTAAAGCCACCTAGAAGTGGTTTAAAATATAGAGGATGTGTTTATGCTTTAGGCAATACCACCTTGCTTTATATAAGGGATTGGAGAATGTGTGGGTTTTGCTATCTGTGGGGTCCTGAACCCGGTTCTTCACAGATACTGAGAGACAGTTGCTTTTACAGCAAGTGATTGTCAAATGTCTGGCAAAGAAGGAATTGCTTTTGAAATGCTAGCTAAGTAAAAAATTAAAAAAACAACAGAGAGGTTAATATTTTGAACATACTTAGATTATAAATGTTAATTTGTCTTAGCAGTAGTTGATCAATGCTTTACTTATGAAAAAGCCTTAATGTATGTATTAGTAATTGAAAACTTTTGGGAAGATGTTTATAGTTACAGAATAATACTGTCTCTTTGCTATTCCTTTTGTGCCATGTCTGGAATATATCACACTGTTCCTTTCAAATATGGGATAAACTTAAAAGGGTTTTTCTCCTCTAATTAAGGATGCAAGATTAGCTAACTGAATAATAAAGGGGCTGATCTGTCTCCATTCCCAATTCCGTGACCTGCTGCTGCTTTGTATAAGTGAATTAGCATGACGTTTAAATTCAATGAATTATTATCCATCTGGAAATATACTTTAATAGCTCCTGGAATGAAAACTAATAAGAAAATCAGCTTGACTCATGCTAACTCTGCCTTGAGATGTAACCCAGCAAAACTGAGTTTTGGGCGGTTTAGTAAAAGTTCCAGAGTCTGAAGAAAATGACACATGCATTTATCATTTCTGTTTTCCTTTTGTGAAAATTTAACACTACAGATCTCAGCTGTGTGATTCAGGGGTAGGAGTGGTGACAATATTGACTTTAGTATTTTATAATTAATTGTCTATCATCATAAAATACCAGATCTGAGGGGTATTTTGGGTACAGCATTTCTCAGGTTCTGCAGCATTCTAGCCCCATAGGATATCTTGAAAAAAAATTATTCATCTGATCAGGTTGGGAAAATTTGCCCAGTGACCCACTCCTCGTAACTCACAGTGTCCAAGGACTCTGAGTCTTCTGTACTGAGCCCTACTGATCTTTGTTTAATTGATGTTTCCTGTTGTATTTCACCACAGAACCTTAAAGCTTCTCAGTAACTAGTGACTTCCTTGGAAAACAGTTTAGGTTACTCAGTTCCACGGGTCCACAACTCAGGGATCTTGATTTCTGATCTAATATAGTTCATGGATGTCTTTACCAAAAGAAATGTATAAATATAAAGAAAATATACATATATATTTGTTGTGTCCCATTTTTAGAGAACACCTGCTTACTACCAGTAACTGCCTTTATTAAAATAGTATATACAAGCCATGTTTTTGGTAACATGTTCTAGAATATTAGTTACTAATAGAAGGTATTTCAACCTATAGTAGGTATTTCAACCTATTTTTGAAACTTGAAACATTTGCCGATCTTTAGTTCTTTGAATTTTAAAGTGTGCTTTGCCTTCTCCTGTCATTGGTGATGCTCCTATAAGCACACAAGCAGCCCCGTACAATATAATTCTTCAGGTTTAAATACTTAAAGTCACTGTGGCAACTATTACTGTCTCACTGTTACTCTCCATGTTTTAAAAAACATCTTTGGGTGCCCTTCCAACTCTTCTTTGCAAAAGAATAAAATTGAAAATTATTTAAAGTTTGGCTTATTGCTAGTGCTATATAGCATCATTTAATGATGTATAATTTAATCCAACATAAAATGTTTGTATATTGACTTTTTAAGTTTGGACAAATATTTTTGACAATTGTGTTTATCATGTGCCCTTTGTGCTGGTCAGCTTCCCATTGCTATAACAAATACTTGAGTAGATCAATTTATAAAGAGGAAACTTCATTCTGGCTCAGAGTTGTGGAGGTTCTGTCCATGATCAGTATGTCCCATGGTCACTGGGTCCCTGGCAAGGAAGCATACTGAGGAGAGAGTGTGTGGCATAGCAAAACCACTCACTTCAGGGCTGAGATGCAAAAGGAGGAAGAGGGAGGGGCTGGGACTCACGCTTCCCCTTCAGGGGACCCCCAGTGGCCTGATGACCTCCCACTAGGCTCTATCAGATCCCACCACTCCCCAATAGCACGATGCTGGAGACCAGGAGTGTACCACAAAGACCATTGAGGGATGCCTGAGATCCTCATTACAGCACACATAATCTGAATCCAACCCTGTACTATTTCTAGACTTTACCCTGAAAAGTTAACTAGATAACTGGATTAATTTCTGATTAGCTTAGGGCTGGGGATATAGCTCAGTGGAATAAGCGCTTGCCTAGCAAGCGCAGGGTCCTGAGTTCAATCCCCAGTACCACAAAACAAAAACAAAAAAAACCCAAAATTTCTGATTAGCTTAATGTATTACCACCCTTCCCACCTGAAAAATAGAAAAAATCCTGTGTAATGTTGAATATCACTTGGGTTGAAGACTTCAAGTATCCTGTTGTGGATTTATTTATTTATTTATTTTGAGACAGGATCTCATTATATTGTCCAGGCTGGCCTTAAACTCACTATGTAGCCCAGGCTAGCCTTGAACTTGTGGCAATCCTCCTGCCTCAGCCTCCTAAATGCTGGGATTAGAGGCATGCACTACCATGCCCCGCTAAATATCCGTTTGTAAAGAATAATTACTATACACTTGGAATACTTGTGAAAATTTTAAGAAAAACCTTCCTTTAAAGACACATCACATAGACTGTGAGAATTTATAGGCTTCCAATCTATAACAAGCATTTGGAGGGGCCAGCCTCAAACTTCAACATTATTAGAGTGTACCATGAAGCTGAGGGTGTTAAAGGGTTCATTATCCAATGTTGTGCAGTTCAGGTTTAGGGTTAGTGTTAGGATTAGCGTTAGGGACAGTGAATACAGCAGGCTGCTAATGTTCTCTCTGTAGCAGGACACTGTATGAGGTATTGTGTTGAAGGCCCCCACTGCACAAAAGGTTCTTCCATAAAAGTAGGGTGCTCAACTTCAGAGACAGTTGCATTCTGTGTGAAAGGATGAGACGTGGACTGAAGGAGACGGGGAAAGGGCTGTAGGAAGAATGGCAAAGGAAACAGAGAAGGAGAACACAGGCTCAGTGTTGAGTCAGCAATTTCCCTGACATCCGCTTCATAGGAAGTCAGATGAGACAGTGTCCACCATCTCCAGGAAGCCTAGCTCAGAGTGATGAATAACTACTCCTAAACTTACGCTATGTCCAATTATTTTCCAAGAATAATGTGGTTTAATCCTCAGCATAGCCACATTAAACAGTATCATTATTCCCATCGTACAGATGTGAAAACTATGACTCAGGGAGGTCCAAGGTCTAACAAGTGGCAGAGCAGGAATTTATGTGTGAAATTTTTGTGTCCAGAGTTCAGCACCAGGGCTAGATCCTGGCCGTACTGTCAACTTGTCAAGGTTTCCAGGCAAGCTGTTGACTGATCACCCAGGATATCTAAGCACGATGAACTGTCAGGACATTTGACAACATTTTTGTTCAGCTATTACATTGTGAACTCTTAAGTTTTGATGGGAAGCACCCAGGATTATAATGAATTAAAGAGAATGATTGTTTAGGCCCTAATTTAGTGTCTGAGTGTTTGTCAATGCATTTGGATAGCAGGGTAGAGGAGAAGAGTTTGAATTTGGATGCCTTCCGCTGAGTGGTCCCTTTGCAGACCCACAGTCTTCTCTACTTACCACTGTGGTTACACGTGCCCATTTTCAGCTGGTCTGGGGCTTGAAGACATTTGAATCTGGGACTCTACCCCAGAATTGGCTGCACAAGGGAGACAGGGAAGTGGTCTAATAGACCCAGTCAGGGAGAATGCTGGGTAAATGCTCAGGAAACTCTGTGACACATTTAATGAATTTGATATTTATGAATGAATGTATCTTCCTATCCAGTTTTATAAAATTTTCTCCTTATTTTTAGTAAATATCAGGGTGCTTTTTATCTAATTTATGACAGTATGGCATTTCCAGGTTTCTCTCTTGTTCATGCCTTTACCTTTGGTTAAAAAATTTAAATTGTATTCTTATTGGAAAAATAATACACACACACAAAGAAATCATGTCTAATTGGATTGCTTACAAGGGAACATTACTACTGTAAACTTCTGTGGTTTTAAGTGCAGGTATGTACTTTTATGAATTGTTTAAATAAAATTTGTACATACATTTCCAAACTGTTTAAATAAAATTAGAACATTATCCATATGCTGCCTGTAGTTACACGTAATGTTATTCCCATGAGCAGCCTGGCATAAGTGCTTTCTTCTGTATCAATAAACATTTTTGTTTGTCTGCAGTACTAGAGATTCAACCTATGGTCTTAACATTGAACTACATCCACAGCGCTTTTTCATTTTCTATTTTGAGATAGGATCTTGTTAAGTTGCTAAATTGCCCAGGGTGGGCTCAAACGTGTGATCCTCCTGCTTCAGTCATCCGGAGTGTTGGGATTACAGGAGTGAATTACCATATCTGACTTGAATATTTTCAACTTTGATTAATGTAAAGTTTTGTTGAATGCATATGCCACAATTTAATCAATATTCTATTGAAGGATATTTCCGGGTCTTTTTAGATCAGTGATTTTAATCCATTCTTAGCCTATATTGGCAAAGTAAATAACCTGCAGTGTTTAACTGTTAAGAAAGACTTACGTCTCTCCATGATTCTTAATGTTGTCAGTGCTGCTGACTCGAAAGTTGTACCTAACAACTTCTGGTTAATGTTTCTGCCACGGAAGGAGCCAAGCAGCCCTCGACAGCAAGACCAGAAGCAAGGGTGAAATGGTCCTGGAGAGTGTACACTTGAGAGTGGACGCGCTTCTCTTTCTTGGCGCTAGGTGGCACTTTGGCTGTTGGAAAGAAACTCCAGGATCTTCAGAAATGGAAGTATTTGAGAATAGCCAATGACTTCTATTTGCTTGCTCTTTTTTTTTTTTTTTAAGTTTTATCACATTCTGCTGGCTTAATGGGAATAGCGTATTTCTTCTTCATTTTGCCTACTTTTTAATAAACCTCCAAAATACTAGTTTTTCTTTGCCCCTTATATGTTAGTCTACAGTTAAAAGCAAAACCCATATGCAATACAATTGACAACCAACCAGTCAGGAAACAAACAAAAAAGCAAACAAACGGCATTAAAAGTGCTCCAGAACCTTAATCTGCGAAGTCTCAATTCAGTTGCAACACCATTCGTAAATAAATCAAACACTCTTAATTTTCTATTGAACAGATGGCGACCTTTCAAAGCATCACGAGGCTTGTAAGTTGCCACGTGTTGCGCATGTAGCACACTGTTGTTTCCTACTACGTTATGCATGCCATACCCTTGGTGTTTCTCTTGGTGTTCTGTGGTGTTTCACAAGTTGCTCACCAAAGGGCACGTCTTCTGAGAAATGTGTCCTTAACTGATAGCTTTCTGCGTTAGCATCACAGTGTGTGCTTCTGCAAGCCTGGGTGTTACCAGCTCCTACAACTCAGCTGTATGGTATAGAGATGCGTGGTACTGTGGGTACATAGATATATGGATTATGGTATAGGGCTAGGGTCTATAGCTCCTAGGACCACGATGTACACACAAAAAACAAGATTAAATCGAGCACAAGAGAAAACGAGGCAGTCAAGATATGCACATTATTTTACAGCAAACTTTTTAAATCAGTAAGAGTACACTCTAAAAAAATGGTAAGGAATTTAGGAGGACAAATACATGAGCCAGTAAAACAGTTGTTTGCTCTCATTATCAAGTATTATGCACTGTACATAACTGTATGTGTTATGCTTTATATGATTGCCAGCACAGCTGGGTATGTACTGCCATATCACCATAAAAACATGAGCAATGTGCTGCACTATGGCATCATAATAGCTATGATGTCATGACAGCTATGATGTCACTATGGAATACAACATTTTCAAGCCTATTACAGTCTTACAGGGCCACCATCATCCACTGGGTTTGTCATTAACTGCAAGGCCGTTATTTGTTCCCTTAGGAACACAATAAAACTGAACAAGATACATTAAACTCCACTGATGGCCATACATTAATTTCTTTGGTCACTGGATGACCAGAATAATGGTGTTCAATATCCCTTTTAAAAAGGCAAATCATTGGGAGTTGGCCTACACATTTGTAGGTTAAGTCTAACACTGATGGATGTACACTGAAACTTTGGATTGGGAATAACTTGTTCTATGAGTGTTCTGCAGGGTGAACAAACATTTATAATAAATTTTAGCTTGATAAACTAGCCATGTCTTGCAGTACAACTATAGCAGCACCTTGGTTTGTGAATATTTATGTTTGTAAACAATTGAGTTTGCAAACAGAAGTATTTGGTATAATTTTGCTCCCCTTCACAAACTTCATGGAGTGATAAACACCACCATGGCTATCTTCTCCAGAATTAAGGAATGAATTAAGTTTGTGAACCAAATGATCATGGTAGTGTGTGATGCACAATGTCACATGACTCTCTCTCTCTCTCTCTTTCTGTGTTTCTCTGTCTCTCCACCATGGCACTGCGGGTGATCATTACCCAACAGCCAAGGTGATGGAGATCTCACCTCCAGAGGAGGAAGAGAATAAGGCAGAGGAACCCTTCAGTTCAAGTGAGATTAGGGAGATGTGTGAAATCTGGGAATGATGGAAATTGACTTAGGCTTCCAGGGCATCTTTAATTAATGTAAACTTTGGATCACATAACATGGGTAGGATTAATAATATCAGCAAGAATGAAAATGGATAGGGGAGTTGGAGGAGAAGGGAGAGATGGTAGGGAAAGGGAAGGCTATTAAAGGAGAGAAACAAGGTGTGGTGTGTGCACAGAACCTCTCCCCATGATGACTGTAAGCTGCATGAATTGCAAACATATACTAATAAAAGCATTGAAAACAAAAACAAGAGGACAGTACAGTTTTAGGGCAAGAATAAGAAAGGCACTTTGAATTTCTAGGGGACAGAGTGGGGGAGGTGAGGGCAGGAGGAGTTGGCAGATGGCCAGGGCTTCCAGGTGTGTTACGAGGTCCGAGTCTCTCCAGGCTGAGAGGGGCTGGAGCTGTCTCCTGCTGTCCACTGACTCTCCCTTTTCTGGAGAGAGGGGAGCAGGGACTCGATGACAAATCTGTGTCTTGCTTTCAGGCAAACGGAGAGGGCAGACAGCTTGTCTTGTATCTGCCTCCTCTCAGGTGTCTTCCATTCAAAATAATCCAAGTGCTAAAGCGGTGCCTTCAGCTCCCTCCATCCCAGAGAGGAGCGGGCTGTCCCAAGGCTGCAGGACAGGGGTCCTCAGCCAGAGGTTTGCTGTCATCCTCTGCAGGGCGTGGGTTACAAGTCCTCTGCTGAGCTCAGGCCCAGAGAGTCCACCCATCGAGCAGAACCCGCAGAAGAGGTCTCCACAAGAAAGAGCAGTTGTGCCCTGCCCAGGAGCGGGAAGCTCGGGGTGGAGATGCGGCGAGCTCTCTGGTTATCTACAGGAGAGATAAGCTGTGTGGCGATGACTCCACTCAGAAACAAGGGGGGATAACCCCCTCGCTGTCTGTCTCCAACTTGAAGATATCACACGGTTTCTCCTATATGAGAAATGCACATTATCAACAAAGAGCAAAAATAAAAGGTAGATCGCGGGAAGCAAGTAGATAGACCTTTCTCAAAGGGGCGGGGGGCCAAGAGATGGAGAGAGGGGAGAGGAGGGGGGAGGGGAGGGCCGGGACGGGGTGAGAAAGGACGTGTTAGGTGCCCGCGCCACTCCACGTGCCAGTGCGATCATTATGTACTGTGTACATGGACGAAAGGAGGAAACAGAAAATATTTTAGGCTGAGGCAGGCAGGAAGAGCACAACTTCAAAGCCTGCCTGGGAACTCTGGAGACTTAGCAAGACCCTGTCTCAAAATAAAAAGGTAAAACATCCTGGGATGTAGCTTGGTGAGGGGACCTTGGGTTCTATATTCAGTAATGCCAACTAAATAAATATAAATTATAGTATATAATATGTATATATGTAAAATACATAGTATGTAATATATCACTATATATCATAGTGTAGAATATATCTTATATATGACATATATAAGGTATATCACAAACAAGTATATTATATATGACATATCTATAAATAACTTAGATACTGTATTCTATAGACACATAATATAGATACATGTATTATAAATGATATTGTGCAACATTTTCTTTTCATTTAACAATTTCTTTGCTTCCCATTGTCAACTACATGTGCATTTCAAGGGCTTTAAAAACCAGAACCTATCCAAGAGTGGATTTCACACCTTCAAGTAACAAGGCTGTTGTTCATCCCTGCCTGGCTGCTGTGCAGGCAGCAGGTGTTATGCTCTGGACTTGTACGATACACACTGAGCTCAACTGTCCTTGCTGCCGAAGCCCCGCCCAGCCTCTTCCTCTTCCGGCACAGGTGAAAGGGCCCCAGGCCACCATCCTTACCTTGCCTCCAATATCACAAGTAGAACCTGCAAGAAAAAGGAACGTACGTGAAGATCACATGACACTACTATCGGGACCAGCCATTGGTTGCATGTTGGAACACTAGCACGTTTTTCCTCTTGTATCTGTGGGGTTATGATGCACATATGATACCTATGGTACATAATATCAGGGCACTGTGATACACATATGTGTGCATGTATGTGCATCCTGCAAATACCAGCACCAGCTTTCTCAATTGCAAATGTGCAGCATCATTTTTTCAGATTCTTTTTTCAAGTGTGAGCATCGAACCCAGGGCCTCATGAGGGGGTGTGTGTGTGTGTGTCCATGAGATAGGGGTCATCCTAATCCCCACCCCAGCAAAGACTAATTCTTTGTGGGTGAGGAAGGGAGGCTTGGGAGGAGACTGGTCCATTTTTGCCGAGGAAGAGCCTGAGGCCAGTCTGGTCCCAAGTCACTGTGGGTACACAAGGTGGGGTGTGCTCTTGGACCCGGGCTCCTCGCCCTGGCCAGCCCACTCCCACTCCCCCTGGGGTGGCATCGCTGTCCTCACTCCTGAGTTTGGGGGGCCCTGCCTGGCTAGCTTGTGGGCAGGTGTAGCTGCCACTCGCTACGGCCGGCCGCTATCCTGGGCTAATGCAGCACCGCCGCTAGCACCGCCTTTCAGCTCCTTCCCAGAGAATGGGGGCAGATTCCCTGTGTGTGGTCTGGGGCACCATTTGACTTCACACAGGGAGAAGCGCACCCTCACAGCTGGAATCCCTAGGATTTCATGGGTGGTTTTCCTTGCAGGGTCATCTGTCCTGTTCTGAGCTTGCCCTTCTCCTGAAGGCAGCCACTGGAAGGATGGGTCTTCCAGGCCCTGCCTGATGGACACCACTAGGTAAGCGATGAGGACAGGGTACACCAGGCATGGCTGCTACCACAGAGGACAGAGTCCAGTGTGGGCTGAACTCAGCTTCCATGCACCTGGGCAACTGGGAGTTGGAAGGAAGATAGGGAGGAAGAGAGAGGCAGTGGGGTGAACCAGGGAAGGGAAAATCACAGACAGCAGGCAGTGCTAGGTGGGGTGCGATATCCAGCCCCTGGGTTCGATGCTTGCCCTTAGGGAGCTCAATCTTCCCTTTGCAGGGCCCTTGTTCTCTGGCATCAGTCTGAGCCCAGGCAAGTCCCTGAGAAGCATTGGGTTCCTGACCCGCTAGGAACTGTGTTTGTTCAAATCTTTGTAGGGCCTGGGTTGAGGCCTCCTGCAGAAGAGGGATCCCTGGAGCCTGGAGTTTGCCGAGGAGAGAGTTTTTGTTGTCAGACCTCACAGGAATTGTAGAGCACTGCGCACCTGGGGCCATCGGCCTTGCACTAGAGCCACATGCTCTGCCCAGAGCAAGCTGTCTGAGTACCCTGCAGCAAAACAGCCACGGACAGGCCTTCCTGTGGCGGGCCTGACTGTCTCACCCTCCCACACCTGGCACAGTATCTTATTGTAAGGATGCCATGCGTCACCGGCCCTATAGTGAAGATGACACACACCCCTGGCCTGGAGGAGGCAAAGCACACACGACTGCCCTTCTCTCCTACGCCTTTGTACCTTACCCGCAGTGTTGTTTCAAGCCTATAAAGCATGTTGTGTACTCCCTTATAGAGGGTCCCAGCCCTTCTCAGGCCGTGTGACCCTCTGCCCCGGTGCCCCGCTAACTCCCCTCTCTGCTTCCCACCTCCCTCCCTTCTTTCCTCTTTGCTCCTTTCTTGCTCTCTGCCTCTGTCTCTCTCCAGCAGCGTATCCAACAAGTCTCTTACTTTGGCCTTGGTAAATTCTTTACCCCCTACATCACTGGGCCTCTATACCCTGTCATGCATGGCAGGAGTCATTCCCAAAGCTGATTTCTGGGAATTTCCTAGCCTGGGAACTTGGATTCCATGAGTAGACCCATAGGCTTTTCCTAGTTCAAAACTGGCTTGGAAAACCCTTCCTGACAAGGGTTCCGTGATTTTGAAGAAAAAGGGGATGGAGTCTAGAAATGCTGGTTTCTTCCAGCAAGTTCCACACAAGGTGGAGGAGGGGCCTGGGAGACAGACACAGGACACAAGGACACAGCTGGCCACATGGTGTGCTGCGGACGTGGAGCAGGGGCAGGTGTCAGTGGTCACCTCTGTCCTCAGGCCCCAGGCATCCCTGGTGGTACCCAGGGCCAAGCTACCTATCACTGCCTCCACTGTCCAGCTCCTAGCTGGAGTCCTGGTCTAGCTTGGGAGAAGAAAAAGCAAAGTTCTGCATGAAGAGACTCTCACCCTGAAAGAACGGGGTCCAGACAGCGAGGAATGGGAAGCATCCCCCTGGTTTCCTGACTTCCACTCAGATTTTATGATTCCACTGATCACTACGGGGTATCCATGGTGGGAGTAAATGAAGAGAAAGGGAAGTGTGTTCTGATTGCTGTGACAGACAACCTAGGCCTATCCCCATGGCTGTGCTATAAGTTTCTTCGGGCTGGGAGCCCTGTGTCCTGTCCATTGTTGTGTTTGCCTAGCATTCTCAAGGGCTGGTGTAGTAACGCAATATTAAAAATTGGGTAAATTTCATTAATTCTTACTGGGTACTTAACATTGGAGGATCCAAAATGTCTGCTGTTCCTCAAAGATGAATGACACACAAATGTCCATTTCCAGCAAGGAAACAACTTCCTGCTGTATAATATCTTACATGTTCCTTCCCCAAGAAGACCGGGAGCCCAAGTGTCCCAGGAATAGCAGGCTGATGTCCTCTGCAGCCCCTTCCTAACTACCAGAGGAATTCACACCGCCTCAGTAGAGATCACCTGCACGGGGTAGCAGAGCAGGTCACCTATTGAAACAGTGTCCAGTTTGGGGCTGTTCATGGGCAAAGGCGGATATAGCAGTGGAGGCAAAGGATCTGTCCTCTGGAGGAAGGGAAGGAAATAAAAGAGGAGGGGAGGGGGAAGCAAGGAGCCTTGGAGGCCGGGTCTTACACTTTACAGATGTTGCTATGTGCTTATAGCAACGCTGGTAGCAATGCGGATGAATAATACATTCGCACATTTCTGTAATTTTTACTTGGGCTTTGTTTCAGTGGCTCCGTTTAGGTGAGGGGTGGGAGAAGACTACAGTGTTAGTGACTGCGAGGCATTCTCTGTATTGAGGTTACTGTTGCTGGGATAGGAAGAGGAGTGTGTGTAAACCGCTCTTTTCTAGCCCAGACAGAAAAGCCTAAGTGGGCTCCACTTTGTGAAATCTGTGCTCAATTGGTCACAAAAGACAGGATGAGTCAGCGTTTATCCAGAAGCGTCTTCCTCTGGGGCCCCGCGAGGTTGTTTGTGTTTGAGTCTGTGAAGATGTTGCAGTTGTTTAAAGAACCAGTTCTTAAGAGTTGGATTTTTGGTTGCAATAAAAAAGATAATTTTCACTTGGTTATTCCTGTGCAGAAACCTTGCAAGACAAAAAAACCTCAGCGTAGGCTAATCTGTGTACAGCTAGACCTGGTGTGGCTGCTATGGCTGTTGATAGCTTTGAATCATGAAAAGCATATGGGAATTACATGACTGTAATGGCTGTTTACTGTCTCATACTTTAGCTGATTTTGGTTTTGCTGTTTTATTGGGATTCAGCACATGCTGCACCTTCACGCTGGATCCACACACTTCAGGGGGTTTTAGGAGTCCCTAGATGGAGTCCAAGGGACTCACTCAGGATGGGGCCCTACCACGAGGAGACACCCTGTGGCCCATGTGTGGGTGAGAGTCACCGCTTCTGCTCAGCATGGCCGCTGCCACCCACGTAGCTTTTGTCCCTCTTTGGTGACACCTAGCTTCATCCTGGGCTGACTGGGCCGAGTCTGGTAGGCCTTACTTTTGAAACTCCAGGTTTTAGATGAACCTCTGGTACCATTTCAGTCATCTTTGGCCATGGTGTGGCCCTGATTTACGCCACAGTGACACTCTGAGAGCTCATCCCAGTGATGAGGAGGTGGCTGTGTTAGGTTCTGCTGACTCCTCCCTGTCCAGGTCCACACTGTGTGAGCCTGTGCTCTTCCCCTCTTGGCTTTAGGAAATTACACCACTCAACACCCCTTTCCAGTCTAGTCCTTTTTGTGAAAATCAAATGGGATGAACAGCTAAGAGGTGAAAGATTTTTACCTAAGACAACCCTGGGCCTCCACATTTTCATTTTGAATAAGACTCAGGGACAGAGAGACTGCAACACAGTTTTCAGTGAGTAACTGTACCTGTGGGTAGGACTTTAAGTAAGAGCTGGCAAGAGCCCTGAATCCTACTGCACGTGGAAACTGGCATCGGGGAAGTGTCACCTTCACCCCACGTCTTTCTGCTTCCTGCCCCTTGTGTCTCACTTCATTCTCATGTGCTCTACTGTCAACTCCTTCTCTTGTATATGTTTCTCTCTTCATTCTAAATTTCAGCTCCTTGGGAGTCCATACTGAAATGTATTTGCTTTATTCAGAACAGCTTATAGCACAGCTCAGTAAATGCTACACGCAAATTTTGAAAGAGACCTTCAGATAAAAGCATCACATCTATAGGCGTTGGACAGACATTATCAGTGCCCTGTTCTGAATGGATCTGGATACTTTTAGAATCACCTAACATTTTCTCAGGTGGAAAGATGATTTCCGATGCCCTGGTATCAGTACATACTTTGGCTGTGTTCTTTAATTGGCAGGCAGGAAGAGGATGTCTAGTAGAAGCAGCTCTTTATGAACAGTATCATTTTAACCCTACAACAACATTCGGTGCTGAGGATGGAAAGAGTATCCTCTGGATTTGCTTTCTAGCTTTTAAGAATTTGGCGGTGGGAAGAGTTAATTGCCAAGTAAGTTTAGGGAATGAAAAAGCCAAACCAGAACCTCCACTTACCGTCTTTACCATGCTCTTAGCTTTGGTTCTTCCCCTTACCACGGAAGTGCATCAGCATCAATAGAATGGTATGATTATTTCTTTCCCCTCTCTGTTCACTGCATGGAATCTTTTATTCTTCTTGGTTGGTGCTTGCCATGATGACCTGGCTGGAGTCCTCAGATTTTAAGCACTTTGAATCTCTTGTGTTTTCGGCATACTCTTCCTCAGACAACACTTCCAGAAATCTTTATCTCTTCTGTTCAGTTTTGGAGGAGCATGTGTCTCCTTTTTGGTTGAGGTGACTTGGCCGAGGTCCTAGGTTTGATCTTATTATATTAACTCCAGAACTTCGCTTCACCAGTTATTCCTACTCTGACTTCTCTGTACTTCCCCACCGATTCCTTCTGATAACCTGTAAGAACACTCAATAGTTTCCTCAATGTAGAACACGCTTTCCTGACCTTGCATCCCTTCTTCCTCCACCATCCTCTCAGGACTCCTCATGGCCACCTCTTCCATGGATACTCATTCCTAACCTGCAGCACTGGGCTTCCAAAAGCAGCACTTACTAAGAGTCCTCTGCTCTGATCTCCAAGAACAATTATTCCCAAAATCAATGTGCAATTTTTTTTTCATAATGGCAAGGAGCAAACCTACCACTGAGCTATATTCCTAGCTTACAACTTAGTCCTGTTACTAGATTTCACTGTTACATTTATATTTTTATCATTTCAGTATTGTCTATTTCTTGCCCCTTAGACTTTATCTTGCTAAATCCTTTTGGTTAATAATAAGTGCTGTTTATTAACTACTTTTAGCATGAGCTAGTTCCTCCATGTATATTCCTACAATACTTTTGAAAGATAGATCCTCTATATAAAAACCCAAGACTCACAAAGGTAGCTACTTTAGTGGGGAATTTGAAGCCAGCCTAGGCACCATGGTCTGATCCCTTTAAATTTCCTAAATGACATCCACATGCTTTGCTTGGGTTAGATGCCCTTCGTTGTGTCTTACGTGGGTGTCTATTCTGACTTAGCTATTTGTGTCTTTCTCTCTATCCAGAGGGGCCCCGACTGGGGCAGAGTTGCACCTTAGTCATTGCCTGGTTCAGGACTGGCATGTGTATTTGGAAATGCCCTATGAGCATCTGAAAACATCTCTGTGCCTCACACTTCCCAGCATGTGACAGAGCTTATCTAGGCACATACTGCTCATTCCATTATGTAAGTGAAAAAAAATTTTTTTGACCAAACACGCAGAAACTGCACTTACGATAACTCTCCAGGCCACGACAAGGCTCACGTCCTCCGGTAAGCTGCCTTCCTAGCGACGTGAGTTTGTCAGTGCAGCAACCCATGGTTGCCAGAGGCCTTGTTATTCCATCACTTCCAAGATCCCCGTCTCTGAACACAGGAGAGGAAGGTCCTGCCCAAACCTCCTGTCTCAATCAGCCGGTTTGATAGAACACTGTGGGCTTTACGTCTGGAGGACATGATCCAGGGAGGAAGACTGGAGGGGGGACCACTAGGAAAGATGGTTCCTTGGGGGAAATTACCTCATTTCTCTCTTGTTTTTCTCATTTCTTCTAAGCACCCCCTTGTCTATGTCTCCTAGAGACTAATCCTGGACTTTTGACATGACAAGGATTTCCTACTGCTTGGGAAAATATTCTACTCTCCTCCATGTCTATAATGTAGGAGTGGACCAGCAACCACTGAGGGTCTGAGATTGCCTGGTGGCCTGTGGGTAGCTACCAAGCTTTGGGATCCCTAATAACCCATGAGCTTCCTTGTCTTAGACCTAAATCTCTAGAAACCCACAGAAAGCAGCGCCTTGCAGCAGGCATAGCTGAAGGTAGTGTTGGAAAGTGTCCTAGTCCCTTCTCCATGCTGACACAGAGCACCTGAAGGCCCACATTTAAAGGAGGAGAGGCCTAGTTTGTTTTTGTTTTCTTTTGTTTTCTTTTTATTTTAAAAGTAAAAGCACAAAAACATATTAACAAACAGACACAAAGTAGCATAAGAAA